>CM062295.1:755147241-755354222 GCA_031216915.1 Pictodentalium vernedei
CAAAGGTAACAGCCGCCTAACAGATGTGGGATTAGGAACTAATGTGGTTAACCTGTCTGGCACCAATGACCTAACAACCCAAGAGAAATCTCTTTTAGATCGCGGTTTAACTTTTGTACCAGCACCAAAGCCTAAAAATGATAACCAAACAAATTTACCATCATACAACTGTAATTTTCTTAGGCAAATGAAATTAGCCGACCGCTTTAGAAACTCCAGCGGTCGGAAACTTCCTTTTACAGAATCATCTGGTTGGTCACCTCCAGATAGTGAAGTAGATCCCGAAATTATTGAGGCTAGCAAACGAATCATCAAAAAGGTGTTCAGCATGAACATACTCTCCGATAAAGACAATTTAACAGCTGGTGAACGGAGAGCCCTCACGAAACTTCGAAAAAATAAGAAATTAGTGATTAAACCAGCCGACAAAGGTGGGTCGGTAGTTGTTCTATCTCGGGATAATTATATAAAGGAAGCCATGAGACAACTCAGCAATACTAAACATTATAAGAAAATAGATTCACTTATTTGGCCTAGTAATATCGAAAAATTCAATAAGATCTTAAAATTTCTCCTCGACGAAGGTCACATTACCAAAAAACAATTGAAATATTTAACAGCTAAGCTCAGTGCTCAACCAAGACAATTTTATATCCTACCAAAGATCCACAAGGACCGTTCTTCATGGACGGATGACTTAACTCCACCCGGGAGGCCAATTGTATCAGATTGTAATTCGGAATCTTATGCGATCTCGGAATTAATTGATTATCATCTGAAACCTATAGCAAATAGACATCCGAGCTATCTAAAAAATACACAGGATTTCCTGTCAAAAATTTCGAAATTGAAAATATCGAAAAATGCAATTCTGGCTACTTTGGATATCGACAGTATGTATACGAACATTGATATTGATAAAGGTGTTAAATCAGTTAAAAATGCATTTGAAAAATATCCGGATGCGAAACGCCCGGATGAACAAATTTTGGATCTTTTAGAGCTGAGCTTAAAAGGTAATGACTTTCAATTCAATGGAGAATATTTTCTACAAATAATGGGTTGTCCTATGGGCAAAAGATTCAGTCCTAATTTTGCAAGCATTTATGTAGCGGAATGGGAGGAAAATGCCTTAAGCAAATGTGCAAAGCATCCTCTCGTATATCTCAGGTATTTAGATGACATTTTTATTATTTGGGAACATTCAAAAGAAGATTTTGATGAATTTTTAGAAATTTTGAACAATCACGATCCAAATATTAAATTGAAAGCTACTATCAGTGAAAATTCTGTTGATTTTCTCGATGTGACCGTGTATAAAGGCAAGCAATTTCAGGCGTCCGGTCATTTAGATTATAAAGTGTATTTTAAACCAACTGATTCACATCAATTGTTGCACACAAAATCATTTCATCCTCAACATACATTTAAAGGTATCATCAAATCACAACTCATTCGTTTCCACCGCAATTCAAGTGATAAGGTAAATTTCAATGAGGCTTGTTCTACTCTATTTGGCGCCCTCAGATCGAGAGGGTACTCGCTGCGTCTCTTGCGTAGCCTGAAATCCCAAACCCTGAAAAAGCTCGAAAGTCCAGCTGAAACTACCGATTTCGAACCACTGAAGATTGAACACAACAGACCGTTGCAGAATGGTAGTGGCGCGGTATTTAATTGCAAAAAGCCTCGTTGTAGACTGCATACTTTTATGCCTGATCAGAAAGAGGAATTTTCCTCCGAACAAACGAAAAATCATTATCAGATCCGTAACCCCCTCCATTGTGATTCACCAAACATTATTTACCTTATCACCTGTAAGCGATGTCGGAAACAGTATGTTGGTCAAAGTCAAAATCCTTTTCGAGAACGTGCTACTAGACACAAACAGGATATAAAACATAATGCTGATGCCCCAGTAGCACAACATTTTAACCTTCCTGGCCATTCTTTGGACGATTTCGAAATCCATCCTATTGAACAACCACCAATTAAAGACACATTAGAAGAAACGGATGAATTTAGAAAAAAACGTGAAGCTTTTTGGATCAATACGCTTCAAACTCTCTGGCCATTTGGTATGAACATATCAGAGGGCGAATGCGAAAGGAGGTCCATCATTCCTTTCACTTTAACGTACAACAGAATGAATATCGAAATAGCAAAAATGTTAAAAGATGAATTCAATTTTACCAATGCTAAATTAAATGAACCTTTGAATCTTCGACCTGTCATCGCCTATAAGAAAAACAAAAGCTTGCGTAACATCCTTGTAAGGACTAAATTAGAGCCCATCAATGAATAACACCAATTTCTGCCAGTCAGTTTAACTAGTTCCTAAGCTCATCACTTAGTTTAAATCAATTTTGTGTACTTTTTTGTCATGTTTGAAACCCATCAGGGTTCAGTAAATGAAAACAATTTTTCGGCGGCATATTAAAAGGAAAAAAAACGTTTCAGTATGAAATGTCTGTGCCAGTGCGATTTTTTAACCTCAAACACACACAGGCGAGTGCCAGAGTTCATATATGCCCAAAAACAAAATAGGTTCTAATTTCAATCATGTGTATGTATTTCCTAAATAAAATTATTATTTATATATTTATTTATTGATTATTTTAATTTTTTTATTAATTTTTATTTATTTATTTATTTATTTATTTATTTATTTATTTATTTATTTATTTATTTATTTATTTATTTATTTGGTTGATTCATTTATTTAAATTATTATTTTTATTTTTATTTTTAATTTTTCATACCTTTCACACAATGTAGAGGTTCAGAAGGTAAAACACACAATTTCTACGTGGTGTAAAATATTTTCCGTCATAAACCTCCGTCGGGGGATTTTCATTCCAACTGATAACATTCGTGCGGCATCATGATCTTTGGCGTTATTTTTTCATTTATTTCTTTAGTCTCAATATATTTTATCAAACCATTTTTTCATATTATTTTCACATACTTCTGAAGCCAGTAAAGCAAACCGCTCCCGATTGGTTTTACTTAAATCAAAGCCAACCAATAGGGCTTCATGGGGTCAGTAAAGCAAACCACTCACTGACTGATTAAAATTCAATGGAAGCCAATCAATAGAGCTTCATCTAATTTGTTTGGACGACACAAACTGAGTTGTGAAAAACAAACTTGGGACATCTCAGATTGAAAAGAATTAATTAGATGAGTGACATTTGTCAGCTTGTTACCGAGTTTAATTATATACTGAGCTGTGAAAAACACCCCCAGCCCACATATGGATATATACCATGCATGCCCTCCCAAAGTTGGATGAAAAGAAAAAATGGAATTAATAAAAGCTTCGACGGAATCAAAAGGAAAATAAGTCGGCATCTGGAAAAAAGGGAAAAGGAAGAAATAATTCTGGTTTGGGTTCGTGCCCCAGCAACGGAAACTCTAAACAAAAGGGCAAGGGTGTGGAGTCCAACTCGTTGGGCCCTAAAACGAACACAGTTACGGATATCGCTAGTGTTTCTAAACCAGTTGAAACAACTCAGCAGTTTTCGAAAACTAATCCTAGCAAGGGGATGGTGGACAAAACTAATCCGACACCTGTTTCGCCCTTTATAGATAATACCGCTGAGATAGGGAGACCTGTGCACGCCATCTCTTTGGAGGTACCACCAAATCAGGGCTCGGAACTCGTTACCACCAGTCAAGACAACTGGTTGCGTTCGCTCATAGAGCAAGAGGCAACTACTGTTCCCACCTGTGATGTGGTCAATCAGATTACGCCGCGCCCGAAAAGGAAATTGGATACAGACTTCCAGGAAAATGGCGAGTCCCTGGAAATAGAAACGGTGGCTAAGAAAACCCGGAAAGCGTCGACACACACCGATAACCCGGGTGTTGTTGTCGTTGAGAGCTCGGACACCATGGATGTTACAGTAGTAACAACCAGTGCGGAGATCCACAATGGTGGGAAATCGGCAGACAGTCACGCAACGGAAACGATACCGGCGACGCCAACATTCACCACTGACGGTGGTGTATCTTTTGCCGACAAGGTAAGAGCCCTTTCTAAACAACCTCAAAAGGATAATACGGCCAAACACCGGACGAATAAACAACCACATCAACCGCTGCAAAACCCCTGCGTAGTCGTCACAAGGGTTCCCACAAAGATCAATGATGGGGATATTGATGAAGCCCTGTCGGGATACTCGTGGGGGAGACTAATATCTAAGACTACAGGCAACCCTACGTGGAAAATTAAAGTAAAATGCCCCAATAGAGCCATAAAACTTAACTTCATTAACAAAGGTGTTTGTATAAACGGACAAAAATATGAGACTGAGGAGTATCGTGTTTTGCCTCAGCCCACACAATGTCATAAATGCCAGAAATTTGGCCATATGTCGAACAGATGCAAAGGAGAGTTGCGTTGCATGAAATGCGGCGAAAAACATATAACAAAGTCGTGCAAGGTTTCAACACTGAAATGCCCAAATTGTAACGGGCAACACCCAAGCAATTATCGGGGGTGTCCCCACTACAAAAAAGTTAAAACCGACATAGAACTCAAAGCTATTAATGTCAACAGCGTAGAAAACTCAGCCTCTCCACATTCGATGTGCAGCCTAATGGCTGGTTCAATTTTTAATATAATGAACAAACACTTCGACGTCAGTCTTTCCGACATATGTAAAGAAGTTGGGAAAACAGCATCCAAATTATATCGAACTCAAATTTCTTCCTCGCTAATAGAAGCCGCCATAAATAAAATATAAATCACACCCACAACACGTTAACTAGTAAAATTACGTCAGGTACTGAACACCTATGGATAAGTTGAAAATAATTCAGTGGAACGCTCGAAGCGTTAACTGCAAAAGCTCACAGATGTCCGATTACTTCACCAACGTAGATGTAATTGGTATCAGCGAAACATGGTTAAAGCCAAGTAAGACATTTTTGCTAAGTGGATTCAACATCATTAGACGAGACCGTCCCACACAACGTGGAGGCGGAGTCGCTCTACTCATAAGGCAGGACTTAAAATATAAAACGATATCAAGCGATCATCTCAACGCAGAGGTGATTGCCGCTGAGACTGAACTAGATCATAAAAAAGTTGCCGTAATCTCATATTATAATGAACCGAAAAAAACAGTTGACAGCAAAGTCTTTGAATTCTTTGTGAAAAATCACAAACACTGTATTTTCTTAGGTGATTTCAATGCCAAACATCAGGTTTTCGGATGCAATAAAACGGAGCCCAATGGCGACGCTCTCTTCAATATCATCGAACAATTTGATCTTTTTGTATTAAATAACAACCACGACATTACTCACGTCAGTAACAACACCCTCCACCAATCCGACATCCTTGACCTAATTATAACCAGTAAATCACTAACTAATCAAATGCAAGACATATATGTGGGGGACGATGATTTAGGTAGCGACCACCTGCCTGTTCATGCTACATTACACGGTTGCAGCGGACCCGCAAGATACCCCACAATGAGGAGGAGGAATCTATCCAAAATTGACTGGGACCTCTTCAGAAAAATAATTCAGGTTAAAATAAACAAAAACGACCCAATGAATACCTGCGAGCTCGAGCAAGCATGTACCAATCTCAGTGAAGTCATTAACAACACTCTTGATGAGATTTGTCCCAAACAGACAGTTAAACCGCGGGCCAACAGAATAACTGAAACCACACTCCAAATAATAAAACAAAAAAGAAAGGCCTTCCGTGCATACAAATCAGAAAAACTTCCAACTAAAAAGGTCGAACTTAAAGCCGTGTATAATCGCCTCCACGGCGAAGTTAAAAAAGCAATAGCAAACGACAATCGCGTGAGATGGAAAAAAGCAACGGAAAATCTAAATGGACTCAGGGAGACTAAAAAGTTTTGGGATACTTTTAAAACCCTTACTGGACAAAAACATAAAGACGCCAACAGTAAGGCACTAAAGATCAACGATGGAACTATGGCCCTGGATGACAAGGCGAAGGCTAGCGCCTTTGCTGAGCTCCTTAAGAAATATCATCGTCCACATGAGGGCGATAGGTTTGATGACGAGTTCAAAGAAAAAGTAAACAAATTTGTTCAAGACAACAAGACAACGTTTAACGATGCCAACTTCAGCCAAACGCCCGAGGACGGGGATGGCCATGAACTCACGGAACCGATAAGCAAAGAAGAAGTGGCTAACACAATTAAAAAATGTAAGTCTTCTTCTTCCCCAGGAGGGGACGAGGTCTCATACAAAATCCTGAAACAATGTCCCAACACTTTTTTCGGTAGACTCACTAACCTCCTAAACTGCTGTCTCTCTAGTGGATACTTCCCAAAATGTTGGAAAGTAGCTACAGGAGTCATGATACCCAAACCCGACAAGGATTTGAGCAACCCAGCTAATTACCGGCCAATCAGCCTACTCAGCTGTATTGGAAAAATTTTCGAACGGATTCTCACGACTAGACTCCGCAGCCATCTCGAATCAATCAGCTTTTTCAACAAGTGGCAAAGGGCATACAGGAGCCAAAGAGAGGGAATCGAGCATGTTTATAGACTGGTAGATTATATGAAAACGGCGTTCAGTCAAAATGAAATAGGAACCGCGCTATTACTCGACGTAGAAAAAGCGTTTGACTCTGTCTGGCACAATGGCATGAGATACAAACTAGCTAAAATGGGGCTACCTACCAAAATTCTAAGGATCATATCATCATTTTTATCTGATCGAAAAATCAAAGTGAGAGTCAACCGCGAAGTGTCAGCCGAGGTAAAACTCGAAGCAGGCACTCCACAGGGTTCGGTCCTCAGCCCGCTTCTATTTATAATATATGTGAATGACATTGACAAACTTGGGAAGAACCATGTTGAGCTATCTCAATTCTCAGACGACAAAGGAATGTGGACGGCCAGTAAGTCTGGAAACATAATACAAAACCGCCTGCAGGATACCATCCGCGACCTGCAAGACTGGTGCGCTCTGTGGCGCATCAAGCTAAATGCCACGAAAACACAAAGAATCACATTCTATAAAAAACAAAGGAAAAAGCCTGTCCCTAATATTGAGCTTAAGCTTTACGATCATAAACTTGAAGCTAGTAATGAGGCAAAGTTTCTGGGATTCAACCTGGATAGCAGTCTCAATCTAAACAATCACATAAACTCAGTCACCGTCAAAGCCACTAAACGCATCAATTTCCTGAAAATGATCAGAGGTAAAAATTGGGGAGCCAATAAAGAAATTCTCCTCAATCTTTACAAATCATATATACGCCCAGTACTAGAGTATGGGGCCATAATAACAAGTGACCTGAATAAAACCAACATTGAAAAACTACAACGGGTCCAAAATCATGCCTTGCGCGTGGCTCTGCGCAAGCCCACGTGGACATCGATAAAACAACTTCACGAGATAGCAAAAATAGACACTATAGCAATGCGCTTAAAAGATCTTCAAAGCAAAACTCTAAATAGACTTCAAGACAGCGAATTAATAATAGAACTCAATGCGCATCGCGTCCTCAATAGGAAAACTAAATAATCTGGGGCATGTCTATCGAAAGGGTTAAAGATTACATCATTGTGATGGGGTGAGCCAGTTATTCTGTGACCTAAATTTAGAACTGGCTGCGGGTGACACGATACGCACGAAAGCTTGCCTCTGTTACCAGTGGGAGTTGCAAACAGCGAGGAAAATCTCCACCTGCTGCCGGGTCTCCCCTCCTTGAGATATAAATCTCGGGGAAAAAATGCTGGCTTCCCCATCCAAAAGGACGGAAAAGGTGTAAATTAAAAACCGAATTGCTCTAATTTCCAGCTCTCTATCTTTTCTCCCTCCTCTATCTCATCAGACACACGACCAACTGAATGACATACTATGAGGGATTGAAACAATCCTCAAGCAAAGATGTGCAGAAAACCTAACAAGACCAAGGCAAGGATTGAAACAATCTTGCCAGCAAACAGCCCTTTTAAGGGCTTTTTTTTTTTTTTTTTTTTTTTTTTGGGGGGGGGGGGGGGTGGAGGTCATTTGGAATTCCCGAAGGATAACCAGATACCTCAAAATCACATACGGCATCCTATCTCCCAGAAGGCTTGATGGATGACTCCCGGTTTTTTTCAAACAACTGTTGGAGCTTTCTCCATTCCTTTTTTGTAACCGCTATGGTCATATACCGGGGCCGCTACCAAACCGGCGTACCTGTTTGGTTTTCTTTTTTCCTTTTCCCTTAAAATTGCCATCGCACAACATTATATTCTGGCTCGCCACCATGGTGGGACTCAAACCTCTACCATCGCCAAGCTGGAACCGAATAGAGCCCACTCTCCAATAGTCTTAATGGTGTTGAGGGTTTGGTCTTTGACAATCTATCACTCCAATGCAAACTGCCAGGAATCCTAACCGCGTGCATACCCCTTCAGACCCCATTTGAGGCAATAGGAAAGCTAGGCCTTTGTGATCCAAGATCCAAGTGAAATAAAATAAGGCTAACCGGGTCGCAAGGGATTTGTAAATCCCACATCGTCCCTGCGCGCCTTCGGCGCGCTAAAACCTTTCATTCATTCAAAGTTGGATTCATTTTCCTCAAAGTCTCTTTGAAAAAGCCAAACCAAGCGAAACGCGTCGAGACAGACGGATTATTTTCTACCTTTGCTGAAGACTACAACCAATCCAGGTATCTTCTCTAATAGGTAATATCTAGATTTCATTTTAATTTATTTCATTTCTTCATTTTAATTTCATTTTATTCATCTACCTTTTCTTCAAATGGCTCAAAAAAGACAGAATCATCAGGGAAAGAGAGTTGCCCAGTCTGGAAGAGGCCAGGAACAATCATTCCAGGCCTATTCTAGATTGGTCAAGGCCCTTTTCCAGGTGATTCAGTGTATGCACCATATTGGGCTCCTAGAGCAGCATTTGGCCAAACGGGATTTCCCGAAGCAGTTGGAGAAGAAAGTAGATGAGTTAGGTGGCTTTCTAAAGCCGGCTCTTCCCACCCCACACATTTTTTCTGTTTTTCGACAGATTAGTGTGGGATGGGCCAACCAAACGTTAAATGCTTTAGTTGAGCATTACAAGATAAATTTAAATCAGTTGAAGTCTAAGATAACTTTGGCTATGCGACCACCTCCTGGACTCGAAAAAATAGACTTCAACAGCGCTTCGGCGCGTGCCTTGATCTGGGCTCAAAAAACTTTAAAAATAAGTTGACAGATAAGACGATTTCGGCCTATCAGTCTTACATTTCGGAACTTCGCCCAGCGTCTGGAGTAAGGAACAATACGGGAGGGAGCAAGCAAACTCCGGCCCGTGTTGTCCCTCTACCCCAACGCGAAAAGCAAAATAAGAAAAGATCAAGGCAAAGCACTTCTCCCTCTTCTTTTCCGTCTACTTCTTCTTTCTCTCAGAGTAAGCGCCTCAATTTGCAAACATCTCCGGTCCATATTGTGACTGAAGATGCTCGCAAATTGAGTAACGCTGTCTCGCCTCGTCTTGCTCCTCTACCTCCTACTCCTCCTCAGCCTTTTTTCTCTGGTTCTCCTACTGCTCTCACTAGAACTCCTCCTCCTCCTTCTGTTTCTTCTCCTGCTTCTGTTTCCTCTCCTGCTTCTGTTTCTTCTGCCCCTTCTCCTGCCTCTAGTGTGGTTCAACCAGGTATATCGTACTCAGAGAAAGTCAAATCACCGAGCCGCAACTCGGGTCGCTCATTTGATTCTAAATTCTCCCAGTTTCGGCATAAAAGCGGAGTTAATTTTGACAAAAGGAATTGGCGCCTCCCCGATGTTTGTAAAAACATCCTTATGATTGGAAGTTCAAATTTAGGACGCATTGATCGAAATCCCCATCCGGACATCCAGGTGGAGTGTTACCCCGGCGCCAAATTCAATCATCTGCGCTCTATGTTTAAAGGGCACAGGGGCCAGTCCAGTCCCCAAAAAATATTATTAAATATTGGCGTGAATTCTCGAAACGATAATTCTGATCTCGTAGTTAAGCAGTTGCGGAATATGCTTAGCGATATCAGGGTCAAGTTTAGATCAGCAAAAATTTATTTCGCTGAACTAAACTTTTCGCAAAAACTCCCTCAGGCTGAGAGGAGAACCCTGAGCATCATCAACGAAACCATTCGGAAAGTGAAGGACGTTAACGTGATACCAAAAATTGATGACGCGAAGTTTGATGTTGCTCAGGATTTAATCCATTGGACCACGAGAACCGCCAATATTATGTACGATCACTGGTTGAACCACCTAAATTTAAACTAAGTAAAGGCAAAGGTAACAGCCGCCTAACAGATGTGGGATTAGGAACTAATGTGGTTAACCTGTCTGGCACCAATGACCTAACAACCCAAGAGAAATCTCTTTTAGATCGCGGTTTAACTTTTGTACCAGCACCAAAGCCTAAAAATGATAACCAAACAAATTTACCATCATACAACTGTAATTTTCTTAGGCAAATGAAATTAGCCGACCGCTTTAGAAACTCCAGCGGTCGGAAACTTCCTTTTACAGAATCATCTGGTTGGTCACCTCCAGATAGTGAAGTAGATCCCGAAATTATTGAGGCTAGCAAACGAATCATCAAAAAGGTGTTCAGCATGAACATACTCTCCGATAAAGACAATTTAACAGCTGGTGAACGGAGAGCCCTCACGAAACTTCGAAAAAATAAGAAATTAGTGATTAAACCAGCCGACAAAGGTGGGTCGGTAGTTGTTCTATCTCGGGATAATTATATAAAGGAAGCCATGAGACAACTCAGCAATACTAAACATTATAAGAAAATAGATTCACTTATTTGGCCTAGTAATATCGAAAAATTCAATAAGATCTTAAAATTTCTCCTCGACGAAGGTCACATTACCAAAAAACAATTGAAATATTTAACAGCTAAGCTCAGTGCTCAAACAAGACAATTTTATATCCTACCAAAGATCCACAAGGACCGTTCTTCATGGACGGATGACTTAACTCCACCCGGGAGGCCAATTGTATCAGATTGTAATTCGGAATCTTATGCGATCTCGGAATTAATTGATTATCATCTGAAACCTATAGCAAATAGACATCCGAGCTATCTAAAAAATACACAGGATTTCCTGTCAAAAATTTCGAAATTGAAAATATCGAAAAATGCAATTCTGGCTACTTTGGATATCGACAGTATGTATACGAACATTGATATTGATAAAGGTGTTAAATCAGTTAAAAATGCATTTGAAAAATATCCGGATGCGAAACGCCCGGATGAACAAATTTTGGATCTTTTAGAGCTGAGCTTAAAAGGTAATGACTTTCAATTCAATGGAGAATATTTTCTACAAATAATGGGTTGTCCTATGGGCAAAAGATTCAGTCCTAATTTTGCAAGCATTTATGTAGCGGAATGGGAGGAAAATGCCTTAAGCAAATGTGCAAAGCATCCTCTCGTATATCTCAGGTATTTAGATGACATTTTTATTATTTGGGAACATTCAAAAGAAGATTTTGATGAATTTTTAGAAATTTTGAACAATCACGATCCAAATATTAAATTGAAAGCTACTATCAGTGAAAATTCTGTTGATTTTCTCGATGTGACCGTGTATAAAGGCAAGCAATTTCAGGCGTCCGGTCATTTAGATTATAAAGTGTATTTTAAACCAACTGATTCACATCAATTGTTGCACACAAAATCATTTCATCCTCAACATACATTTAAAGGTATCATCAAATCACAACTCATTCGTTTCCACCGCAATTCAAGTGATAAGGTAAATTTCAATGAGGCTTGTTCTACTCTATTTGGCGCCCTCAGATCGAGAGGGTACTCGCTGCGTCTCTTGCGTAGCCTGAAATCCCAAACCCTGAAAAAGCTCGAAAGTCCAGCTGAAACTACCGATTTCGAACCACTGAAGATTGAACACAACAGACCGTTGCAGAATGGTAGTGGCGCGGTATTTAATTGCAAAAAGCCTCGTTGTAGACTGCATACTTTTATGCCTGATCAGAAAGAGGAATTTTCCTCCGAACAAACGAAAAATCATTATCAGATCCGTAACCCCCTCCATTGTGATTCACCAAACATTATTTACCTTATCACCTGTAAGCGATGTCGGAAACAGTATGTTGGTCAAAGTCAAAATCCTTTTCGAGAACGTGCTACTAGACACAAACAGGATATAAAACATAATGCTGATGCCCCAGTAGCACAACATTTTAACCTTCCTGGCCATTCTTTGGACGATTTCGAAATCCATCCTATTGAACAACCACCAATTAAAGACACATTAGAAGAAACGGATGAATTTAGAAAAAAACGTGAAGCTTTTTGGATCAATACGCTTCAAACTCTCTGGCCATTTGGTATGAACATATCAGAGGGCGAATGCGAAAGGAGGTCCATCATTCCTTTCACTTTAACGTACAACAGAATGAATATCGAAATAGCAAAAATGTTAAAAGATGAATTCAATTTTACCAATGCTAAATTAAATGAACCTTTGAATCTTCGACCTGTCATCGCCTATAAGAAAAACAAAAGCTTGCGTAACATCCTTGTAAGGACTAAATTAGAGCCCATCAATGAATAACACCAATTTCTGCCAGTCAGTTTAACTAGTTCCTAAGCTCATCACTTAGTTTAAATCAATTTTGTGTACTTTTTTGTCATGTTTGAAACCCATCAGGGTTCAGTAAATGAAAACAATTTTTCGGCGGCATATTAAAAGGAAAAAAAACGTTTCAGTATGAAATGTCTGTGCCAGTGCGATTTTTTAACCTCAAACACACACAGGCGAGTGCCAGAGTTCATATATGCCCAAAAACAAAATAGGTTCTAATTTCAATCATGTGTATGTATTTCCTAAATAAAATTATTATTTATATATTTATTTATTGATTATTTTTAATTTTTTATTAATTTTTATTTATTTATTTATTTATTTATTTATTTATTTATTTATTTATTTATTTATTTATTTGGTTGATTCATTTATTTAAATTATTATTTTTATTTTTATTTTTAATTTTTCATACCTTTCACACAATGTAGAGGTTCAGAAGGTAAAACACACAATTTCTACGTGGTGTAAAATATTTTCCGTCATAAACCTCCGTCGGGGGATTTTCATTCCAACTGATAACATTCGTGCGGCATCATGATCTTTGGCGTTATTTTTTCATTTATTTCTTTAGTCTCAATATATTTTATCAAACCATTTTTTCATATTATTTTCACATACTTCTGAAGCCAGTAAAGCAAACCGCTCCCGATTGGTTTTACTTAAATCAAAGCCAACCAATAGGGCTTCATGGGGTCAGTAAAGCAAACCACTCACTGACTGATTAAAATTCAATGGAAGCCAATCAATAGAGCTTCATCTAATTTGTTTGGACGACACAAACTGAGTTGTGAAAAACAAACTTGGGACATCTCAGATTGAAAAGAATTAATTAGATGAGTGACATTTGTCAGCTTGTTACCGAGTTTAATTATATACTGAGCTGTGAAAAACACCCCCAGCCCACATATGGATATATACCATGCATGCCCTCCCAAAGTTGGATGAAAAGAAAAAATGGAATTAATAAAAGCTTCGACGGAATCAAAAGGAAAATAAGTCGGCATCTGGAAAAAAGGGAAAAGGAAGAAATAATTCTGGTTTGGGTTCGTGCCCCAGCAACGGAAACTCTAAACAAAAGGGCAAGGGTGTGGAGTCCAACTCGTTGGGCCCTAAAACGAACACAGTTACGGATATCGCTAGTGTTTCTAAACCAGTTGAAACAACTCAGCAGTTTTCGAAAACTAATCCTAGCAAGGGGATGGTGGACAAAACTAATCCGACACCTGTTTCGCCCTTTATAGATAATACCGCTGAGATAGGGAGACCTGTGCACGCCATCTCTTTGGAGGTACCACCAAATCAGGGCTCGGAACTCGTTACCACCAGTCAAGACAACTGGTTGCGTTCGCTCATAGAGCAAGAGGCAACTACTGTTCCCACCTGTGATGTGGTCAATCAGATTACGCCGCGCCCGAAAAGGAAATTGGATACAGACTTCCAGGAAAATGGCGAGTCCCTGGAAATAGAAACGGTGGCTAAGAAAACCCGGAAAGCGTCGACACACACCGATAACCCGGGTGTTGTTGTCGTTGAGAGCTCGGACACCATGGATGTTACAGTAGTAACAACCAGTGCGGAGATCCACAATGGTGGGAAATCGGCAGACAGTCACGCAACGGAAACGATACCGGCGACGCCAACATTCACCACTGACGGTGGTGTATCTTTTGCCGACAAGGTAAGAGCCCTTTCTAAACAACCTCAAAAGGATAATACGGCCAAACACCGGACGAATAAACAACCACATCAACCGCTGCAAAACCCCTGCGTAGTCGTCACAAGGGTTCCCACAAAGATCAATGATGGGGATATTGATGAAGCCCTGTCGGGATACTCGTGGGGGAGACTAATATCTAAGACTACAGGCAACCCTACGTGGAAAATTAAAGTAAAATGCCCCAATAGAGCCATAAAACTTAACTTCATTAACAAAGGTGTTTGTATAAACGGACAAAAATATGAGACTGAGGAGTATCGTGTTTTGCCTCAGCCCACACAATGTCATAAATGCCAGAAATTTGGCCATATGTCGAACAGATGCAAAGGAGAGTTGCGTTGCATGAAATGCGGCGAAAAACATATAACAAAGTCGTGCAAGGTTTCAACACTGAAATGCCCAAATTGTAACGGGCAACACCCAAGCAATTATCGGGGGTGTCCCCACTACAAAAAAGTTAAAACCGACATAGAACTCAAAGCTATTAATGTCAACAGCGTAGAAAACTCAGCCTCTCCACATTCGATGTGCAGCCTAATGGCTGGTTCAATTTTTAATATAATGAACAAACACTTCGACGTCAGTCTTTCCGACATATGTAAAGAAGTTGGGAAAACAGCATCCAAATTATATCGAACTCAAATTTCTTCCTCGCTAATAGAAGCCGCCATAAATAAAATATAAATCACACCCACAACACGTTAACTAGTAAAATTACGTCAGGTACTGAACACCTATGGATAAGTTGAAAATAATTCAGTGGAACGCTCGAAGCGTTAACTGCAAAAGCTCACAGATGTCCGATTACTTCACCAACGTAGATGTAATTGGTATCAGCGAAACATGGTTAAAGCCAAGTAAGACATTTTTGCTAAGTGGATTCAACATCATTAGACGAGACCGTCCCACACAACGTGGAGGCGGAGTCGCTCTACTCATAAGGCAGGACTTAAAATATAAAACGATATCAAGCGATCATCTCAACGCAGAGGTGATTGCCGCTGAGACTGAACTAGATCATAAAAAAGTTGCCGTAATCTCATATTATAATGAACCGAAAAAAACAGTTGACAGCAAAGTCTTTGAATTCTTTGTGAAAAATCACAAACACTGTATTTTCTTAGGTGATTTCAATGCCAAACATCAGGTTTTCGGATGCAATAAAACGGAGCCCAATGGCGACGCTCTCTTCAATATCATCGAACAATTTGATCTTTTTGTATTAAATAACAACCACGACATTACTCACGTCAGTAACAACACCCTCCACCAATCCGACATCCTTGACCTAATTATAACCAGTAAATCACTAACTAATCAAATGCAAGACATATATGTGGGGGACGATGATTTAGGTAGCGACCACCTGCCTGTTCATGCTACATTACACGGTTGCAGCGGACCCGCAAGATACCCCACAATGAGGAGGAGGAATCTATCCAAAATTGACTGGGACCTCTTCAGAAAAATAATTCAGGTTAAAATAAACAAAAACGACCCAATGAATACCTGCGAGCTCGAGCAAGCATGTACCAATCTCAGTGAAGTCATTAACAACACTCTTGATGAGATTTGTCCCAAACAGACAGTTAAACCGCGGGCCAACAGAATAACTGAAACCACACTCCAAATAATAAAACAAAAAAGAAAGGCCTTCCGTGCATACAAATCAGAAAAACTTCCAACTAAAAAGGTCGAACTTAAAGCCGTGTATAATCGCCTCCACGGCGAAGTTAAAAAAGCAATAGCAAACGACAATCGCGTGAGATGGAAAAAAGCAACGGAAAATCTAAATGGACTCAGGGAGACTAAAAAGTTTTGGGATACTTTTAAAACCCTTACTGGACAAAAACATAAAGACGCCAACAGTAAGGCACTAAAGATCAACGATGGAACTATGGCCCTGGATGACAAGGCGAAGGCTAGCGCCTTTGCTGAGCTCCTTAAGAAATATCATCGTCCACATGAGGGCGATAGGTTTGATGACGAGTTCAAAGAAAAAGTAAACAAATTTGTTCAAGACAACAAGACAACGTTTAACGATGCCAACTTCAGCCAAACGCCCGAGGACGGGGATGGCCATGAACTCACGGAACCGATAAGCAAAGAAGAAGTGGCTAACACAATTAAAAAATGTAAGTCTTCTTCTTCCCCAGGAGGGGACGAGGTCTCATACAAAATCCTGAAACAATGTCCCAACACTTTTTTCGGTAGACTCACTAACCTCCTAAACTGCTGTCTCTCTAGTGGATACTTCCCAAAATGTTGGAAAGTAGCTACAGGAGTCATGATACCCAAACCCGACAAGGATTTGAGCAACCCAGCTAATTACCGGCCAATCAGCCTACTCAGCTGTATTGGAAAAATTTTCGAACGGATTCTCACGACTAGACTCCGCAGCCATCTCGAATCAATCAGCTTTTTCAACAAGTGGCAAAGGGCATACAGGAGCCAAAGAGAGGGAATCGAGCATGTTTATAGACTGGTAGATTATATGAAAACGGCGTTCAGTCAAAATGAAATAGGAACCGCGCTATTACTCGACGTAGAAAAAGCGTTTGACTCTGTCTGGCACAATGGCATGAGATACAAACTAGCTAAAATGGGGCTACCTACCAAAATTCTAAGGATCATATCATCATTTTTATCTGATCGAAAAATCAAAGTGAGAGTCAACCGCGAAGTGTCAGCCGAGGTAAAACTCGAAGCAGGCACTCCACAGGGTTCGGTCCTCAGCCCGCTTCTATTTATAATATATGTGAATGACATTGACAAACTTGGGAAGAACCATGTTGAGCTATCTCAATTCTCAGACGACAAAGGAATGTGGACGGCCAGTAAGTCTGGAAACATAATACAAAACCGCCTGCAGGATACCATCCGCGACCTGCAAGACTGGTGCGCTCTGTGGCGCATCAAGCTAAATGCCACGAAAACACAAAGAATCACATTCTATAAAAAACAAAGGAAAAAGCCTGTCCCTAATATTGAGCTTAAGCTTTACGATCATAAACTTGAAGCTAGTAATGAGGCAAAGTTTCTGGGATTCAACCTGGATAGCAGTCTCAATCTAAACAATCACATAAACTCAGTCACCGTCAAAGCCACTAAACGCATCAATTTCCTGAAAATGATCAGAGGTAAAAATTGGGGAGCCAATAAAGAAATTCTCCTCAATCTTTACAAATCATATATACGCCCAGTACTAGAGTATGGGGCCATAATAACAAGTGACCTGAATAAAACCAACATTGAAAAACTACAACGGGTCCAAAATCATGCCTTGCGCGTGGCTCTGCGCAAGCCCACGTGGACATCGATAAAACAACTTCACGAGATAGCAAAAATAGACACTATAGCAATGCGCTTAAAAGATCTTCAAAGCAAAACTCTAAATAGACTTCAAGACAGCGAATTAATAATAGAACTCAATGCGCATCGCGTCCTCAATAGGAAAACTAAATAATCTGGGGCATGTCTATCGAAAGGGTTAAAGATTACATCATTGTGATGGGGTGAGCCAGTTATTCTGTGACCTAAATTTAGAACTGGCTGCGGGTGACACGATACGCACGAAAGCTTGCCTCTGTTACCAGTGGGAGTTGCAAACAGCGAGGAAAATCTCCACCTGCTGCCGGGTCTCCCCTCCTTGAGATATAAATCTCGGGGAAAAAATGCTGGCTTCCCCATCCAAAAGGACGGAAAAGGTGTAAATTAAAAACCGAATTGCTCTAATTTCCAGCTCTCTATCTTTTCTCCCTCCTCTATCTCATCAGACACACGACCAACTGAATGACATACTATGAGGGATTGAAACAATCCTCAAGCAAAGATGTGCAGAAAACCTAACAAGACCAAGGCAAGGATTGAAACAATCTTGCCAGCAAACAGCCCTTTTAAGGGCTTTTTTTTTTTTTTTTTTTTTTTTTTTTTTTTTGGGGGGGGGGGGGGTGGAGGTCATTTGGAATTCCCGAAGGATAACCAGATACCTCAAAATCACATACGGCATCCTATCTCCCAGAAGGCTTGATGGATGACTCCCGGTTTTTTTCAAACAACTGTTGGAGCTTTCTCCATTCCTTTTTTGTAACCGCTATGGTCATATACCGGGGCCGCTACCAAACCGGCGTAGCTGTTTGGTTTTCTTTTTTCCTTTTCCCTTAAAATTGCCATCGCACAACATTATATTCTGGCTCGCCACCATGGTGGGACTCAAACCTCTACCATCGCCAAGCTGGAACCGAATAGAGCCCACTCTCCAATAGTCTTAATGGTGTTGAGGGTTTGGTCTTTGACAATCTATCACTCCAATGCAAACTGCCAGGAATCCTAACCGCGTGCATACCCCTTCAGACCCCATTTGAGGCAATAGGAAAGCTAGGCCTTTGTGATCCAAGATCCAAGTGAAATAAAATAAGGCTAACCGGGTCGCAAGGGATTTGTAAATCCCACATCGTCCCTGCGCGCCTTCGGCGCGCTAAAACCTTTCATTCATTCAAAGTTGGATTCATTTTCCTCAAAGTCTCTTTGAAAAAGCCAAACCAAGCGAAACGCGTCGAGACAGACGGATTATTTTCTACCTTTGCTGAAGACTACAACCAATCCAGGTATCTTCTCTAATAGGTAATATCTAGATTTCATTTTAATTTATTTCATTTCTTCATTTTAATTTCATTTTAAATTCATCTACCTATTCTTCAAATGGCTCAAAAAAGACAGAAGCATCAGGGAAAGAGAGTTGCCCAGTCTGGAAGAGGCCAGGAACAATCGTTCCAGGCCTATTCTAGATTGGTCAAGGCCCTTTTCCAGGTGATTCAGTGTATGCACCATATTGGGCTCCTAGAGCAGCATTTGGCCAACCGGGATTTCCCGAAACAGTTGGAGAAGAAAGTAGATGAGTTAGGTGGCTTTCTAAAGCCGGCTCTTCCCACCCCACACATTTTTTCTGTTTTTCGACAGATTAGTGTGGGATGGGCCAACCAAACGTTAAATGCTTTAGTTGAGCATTACAAGATAAATTTAAACCAGTTGAAGTCTAAGATAACTTTGGCTATGCGACCACCTCCTGGACTCGAAAAAATAGACTTCAACAGCGCTTCGGCGCGTGCCTTGATCTGGGCTCAAAAAAACTTTAAAAATAAGTTGACAGATAAGACGATTTCGGCCTATGAGTCTTACATTTCGGAACTTCGCCCAGCGTCTGGAGTAAGGAACAATACGGGAGGGAGCAAGCAAACTCCGGCCCGTGTTGTCCCTCTACCCCAACGCGAAAAGCAAAATAAGAAAAGATCAAGGCAAAGCACTTCTCCCTCTTCTTTTCCTTCTACTTCTTCTTTCTCTCAGAGTAAGCGCCTCAATTTGCAAACATCTCCGGTCCATATTGTGACTGAAGATGCTCGCAAATTGAGTAACGCTGTCTCGCCTCGTCTTATTCCTCTACCTCCTACTCCTCCTCAGCCTTTCTTCTCTGGTTCTCCTAGTGCTCTCACTAGAACTCCTCCTCCTCCTTCTGTTTCTTCTCCTGCTTCTGTTTCCTCTCCTGCTTCTGTTTCTTCTCCCCCTTCTCCTGCCTCTAGTGTGGTTCAACCAGGTATATCGTACTCAGAGAAAGTCAAATCACCGAGCCGCAACTCGGGCCGCTCATTTGATTCTAAATTCTCCCAGTTTCGGCATAAAAGCGGAGTTAATTTTGACAAAAGGAATTGGCGCCTCCCCGATGTTTGTAAAAACATCCTTATGATTGGAAGTTCAAATTTAGGACGCATTGATCGAAATCCCCATCCGGACATCCAGGTGGAGTGTTACCCCGGCGCCAAATTCAATCATCTGCGCTCTATCTTTAAAGGGCACAGGGGCCAGTCCAGTCCCCAAAAAATATTATTAAATATTGGCGTGAATTCTCGAAACGATAATTCTGATCTCGTAGTTAAGCAGTTGCGGAATATGCTTAGCGATATCAGGGTCAAGTTTAGATCAGCAAAAATTTATTTCGCTGAACTAAACTTTTCGCAAAAACTCCCTCAGGCTGAGAGGAGAACCCTGAGCATCATCAACGAAACCATTCGGAAAGTGAAGGACGTTAACGTGATACCAAAAATTGATGACGCGAAGTTTGATGTTGCTCAGGATTTAATCCATTGGACCACGAGAACCGCCAATATTATGTACGATCACTGGTTGAACCACCTAAATTTAAACTAAGTAAAGGCAAAGGTAACAGCCGCCTAACAGATGTGGGATTAGGAACTAATGTGGTTAACCTGTCTGGCACCAATGACCTAACAACCCAAGAGAAATCTCTTTTAGATCGCGGTTTGACTTTTGTACCAACACCAAAGCCTAAAACTGATAACCAAACAAATTTACCATCATACAACTGTAATTTTCTTAGGCAAATGAAATTAGCCGACCGCTTTAGAAACTCCAGCGGTCGGAAACTTCCTTTTACAGAATCATCTGGTTGGTCACCTCCAGATAGTGAAGTAGATCCCGAAATTATTGAGGCTAGCAAACGAATCATCAAAAAGGTGTTCAGCATGAACATACTCTCCGATAAAGACAATTTAACAGCTGGTGAACGGAGAGCCCTCACGAAACTTCGAAAAAATAAGAAATTAGTAATTAAACCAGCCGACAAAGGTGGGTCGGTAGTTGTTCTATCTCGGGATAATTATATAAAGGAAGCCATGAGACAACTCAGCAATACTAAACATTATAAGAAAATAGATTCACTTATTTGGCCTAGTAATATCGAAAAATTCAATAAGATCTTAAAATTTCTCCTCGACGAAGGTCACATTACCAAAAAACAATTGAAATATTTAACAGCTAAGCTCAGTGCTCAAACAAGACAATTTTATATCCTACCAAAGATCCACAAGGACCGTTCTTCATGGACGGATGACTTAACTCCACCCGGGAGGCCAATTGTATCAGATTGTAATTCGGAATCTTATGCGATCTCGGAATTAATTGATTATCATCTGAAACCTATAGCAAATAGACATCCGAGCTATCTAAAAAATACACAGGATTTCCTGTCAAAAATTTCGAAATTGAAAATATCGAAAAATGCAATTCTGGCTACTTTGGATATCGACAGTATGTATACGAACATTGATATTGATAAAGGTGTTAAATCAGTTAAAAATGCATTTGAAAAATATCCGGATGCGAAACGCCCGGATGAACAAATTTTGGATCTTTTAGAGCTGAGCTTAAAAGGTAATGACTTTCAATTCAATGGAGAATATTTTCTACAAATAATGGGTTGTCCTATGGGCAAAAGATTCAGTCCTAATTTTGCAAGCATTTATGTAGCGGAATGGGAGGAAAATGCCTTAAGCAAATGTGCAAAGCATCCTCTCGTATATCTCAGGTATTTAGATGACATTTTTATTATTTGGGAACATTCAAAAGAAGATTTTGATGAATTTTTAGAAATTTTGAACAATCACGATCCAAATATTAAATTGAAAGCTACTATCAGTGAAAATTCTGTTGATTTTCTCGATGTGACCGTGTATAAAGGCAAGCAATTTCAGGCGTCCGGTCATTTAGATTATAAAGTGTATTTTAAACCAACTGATTCACATCAATTGTTGCACACAAAATCATTTCATCCTCAACATACATTTAAAGGTATCATCAAATCACAACTCATTCGTTTCCACCGCAATTCAAGTGATAAGGTAAATTTCAATGAGGCTTGTTCTACTCTATTTGGCGCCCTCAGATCGAGAGGGTACTCGCTGCGTCTCTTGCGTAGCCTGAAATCCCAAACCCTGAAAAAGCTCGAAAGTCCAGCTGAAACTACCGATTTCGAACCACTGAAGATTGAACACAACAGACCGTTGCAGAATGGTAGTGGCGCGGTATTTAATTGCAAAAAGCCTCGTTGTAGACTGCATACTTTTATGCCTGATCAGAAAGAGGAATTTTCCTCCGAACAAACGAAAAATCATTATCAGATCCGTAACCCCCTCCATTGTGATTCACCAAACATTATTTACCTTATCACCTGTAAGCGATGTCGGAAACAGTATGTTGGTCAAAGTCAAAATCCTTTTCGAGAACGTGCTACTAGACACAAACAGGATATAAAACATAATGCTGATGCCCCAGTAGCACAACATTTTAACCTTCCTGGCCATTCTTTGGACGATTTCGAAATCCATCCTATTGAACAACCACCAATTAAAGACACATTAGAAGAAACGGATGAATTTAGAAAAAAACGTGAAGCTTTTTGGATCAATACGCTTCAAACTCTCTGGCCATTTGGTATGAACATATCAGAGGGCGAATGCGAAAGGAGGTCCATCATTCCTTTCACTTTAACGTACAACAGAATGAATATCGAAATAGCAAAAATGTTAAAAGATGAATTCAATTTTACCAATGCTAAATTAAATGAACCTTTGAATCTTCGACCTGTCATCGCCTATAAGAAAAACAAAAGCTTGCGTAACATCCTTGTAAGGACTAAATTAGAGCCCATCAATGAATAACACCAATTTCTGCCAGTCAGTTTAACTAGTTCCTAAGCTCATCACTTAGTTTAAATCAATTTTGTGTACTTTTTTGTCATGTTTGAAACCCATCAGGGTTCAGTAAATGAAAACAATTTTTCGGCGGCATATTAAAAGGAAAAAAAAACGTTTCAGTATGAAATGTCTGTGCCAGTGCGATTTTTTAACCTCAAACACACACACACACACACACACACACACACACACACACACACACACACACACACACACACACACACACACACACACACACACACACACGTATGCATGCATGCATGTATGTATGTATGCATGTATGTATGCATGCATGCATGCATGCATGCATGCATGCATGTATGTATGTATGTATGTATGTATGTATGTATGTATGTATGTATGTATGTATGTATGTATGTATGTATGTAATGTAATGTAATGTAATGTAATGTAATGTAATGTAATGTAATGTAATGTAATGTATGTAATGTAATGTAATGTAATGTAATGTAATGTATGTAATGTAATGTATGTAATGTAATGTATGTAATGTAATGTAATGTAATGCATGTATGTATGTATGTATGTATGTATGTATGTATGTATGTATGTATGTATGTATGTATGTATGCATGCATGTATGTATGTATGCATGTATGTATGCATGCATGCATGCATGCATGCATGTATGTATGTATGTATGTATGTATGTATGTATGTATGTATGTATGTATGTATGTAATGGTATGGTATGGTATGTAATGGTATGTAATGTAATGTAATGTAATGTAATGTATGTAATGTATGTAATGTAATGTAATGTAATGTAATGTAATGTATGTAATGTAATGTAATGTATGTAATGCAATGTATGTAATGCAATGTATGTAATGCAATGTATGTAATGCAATGTATGTATGTGTGTTATGTGTGTATGTATGTATGTATGTATGTATGTATGTATGTATGTATGTATGTATGTATGTATGTATGTATGTATGTATGTATGTATGTATGTATGTATGTATGTATGTATGTATGTATGTATGTATGTATGTATGTATGTATGTATGTATGTATGTATGTATGTATGTATGTATGTATGTATGTATGTATGTATGTATGTATGTATGTATGTATGTATGTATGTATGTATGTATGTATGTATGTATGTATGTATGTATGTATGTATGTATGTATGTATGTAATGTAATGTAATGTAATGTAATGTAATGTAATGTAATGTAATGTAATGTAATGTAATGTAATGTAATGTAATGTAATGTAATGTAATGTAATGTAATGTAATGTAATGTAATGTAATGTAATGTAATGTAATGTAATGTAATGTAATGTAATGTAATGTAATGTAATGTAATGTAATGTAATGTAATGTAATGTAATGTAATGTAATGTAATGTAATGTAATGTAATGTAATGGTATGTAATGTATGTATGTATGTAATGTATGTATGTAATGTATGTATGTAATGTATGTATGTAGTGTATGTATGTAGTGTATGTATGTAGTGTATGTATGTAGTGTATGTATGTAATGTATGTATGTAATGTATGTATGTAATGTATGTATGTAATGTATGTAATGTAATGTATGTAATGTAATGTATGTAATGTAATGTATGTAATGTAATGTATGTAATGTAATGTATGTAATGTATGTAATGTATGTATGTATGTATGTGTCAATCAATTACCTTACAAAGCGATGTACTTATATGGTTGTGCTCCCACCTTCTTGAGAGGCAGTGAGGTATTTTCCATGTACTTCACAGTCCTTCAGAATTGCCGCTTTTGTTTCTTGGCTTCAAGTGTTTTTTTATCTAGGAAGGTACGAAGGAATTGTTGTTAGCACGTCAAAAGCCTGATCTACCCCACACCCAACTGTTCCTCAGACTGTTTTTACCAGACGCACATTTTGCTGACACCCATAATCAATCTCAAGGTAACGTAACAAATCGTTCATGACGTCTCCAGTTTCGATAATGATTAACACTTCCCCTGCGGTTGTCATACGTCACATTCCACAATGTTGTATCAACAATAAGTAATATTTTATATTTTAATCATACGCAAAAAAATGAAGATAAAGTAAAAATACATCGAAAATAAAGATTCTAGAAAATATTAACCACAATTTCCGGTAACTACTCACGGAACACATTTTAGATACTGCTCGAAAGGTCATCTCGTATCCTTTACATCCATGTTACTGGCAAATGCAAAGATGTGTGAGGCAGTATTTTCCAAATATGGTCAGTGAGGGCGTGTGAGTCTGTAAGAGAGGTGTGTGTGTTCTTCGTCTAGTTTACGGAGTGGTGTATTTTGTGTGGTTGCACACCTACCTACTGAGTTATCAATACCATACTTTGGTACTTTTGATATAGCTTCCGTTGCTATACCTGCCGTTTTCTTGCATGAAATTCTAGACAGCATGTCGTGGATTCAGGGGAGGATGCCACGGTTTCTGATTAAACCCCCCCCCCCCCCCCACCCCCTACACACACACACATCACTCGGAACAAATTCTTAAATAAATGCTTCAATACTGTATGTTTGATAGATTAACCAGGTTTGATATACCAATCCTTTTTAATTTCACATGTATTGATTCACGGCATCGGTTTTCATTTGTTTACTCTTGTCTTTTGTTCTTAGAACGGATTTATACCTTTTGTCATGATTACTTAACGACGTGGCTATATAGCTACGATCCATTTAGGTTACATCTAGGTTACATCTAGGTTACATCTAGGTTACATCTTGTTCAAATTTTATTTAAATTGCAAGATATATCTAGTAGACATACATCAGCTATAGTGGAGCTGAGTTAGTTACAAAATGCTTGCTTCTTTCGTTCTCTCTGTTTGGCCTTATTGACAAATTATCTGAAGCATCAGTCTGTAGAAGTTTGCCTCAACTGTATATAAGCACTACTTCTGTGTGTGTACTTGGTTGTATCCATGTGAGTTTGTGTGTTAATCATTTACCTTACAAAGCGATGCAGATATATGGTTGCATACCCACCTAGAGAGGTACAGGAATTATAAGTTTGGTACTGACCTTGTACCTCACTCTGCTTCAGATTTGCTGTTTTCGTTCTCTCATCTGCAAGCTGGTTGTCTAGGAAGTCCGGAAGAAGTTGGTGAAAGCGCATCAAGAAACCGATCTACCCGACACCCAACCTCACATCGACTGCTCATCATACTGGTTTTCTTCAGACGTGCATATTGCTAACTGCCATAATCAAGCCCAAGATAACATAATAGATCATTGAGACGTCTCCAGTTTTGATACTAATAAACACTTCCCATGCAGCGGCCATACTTCATATACCACAATGCAGTATCAACAAGCAAGTAATATTCAATGTTTTAATCAAACGAAACAAGGTAAAAACACATCGAAGATAAAGACTTTTGAAATATCAACCGCCCATACCAGTAAACTGCTCCCACTTAAAATACTGCTCGGAAAGTCACCTCGCGCACGTTGCATCCCCGTTGACAGTAAACGCAAAGATGTGTAAAACTATATTTTTCAAACGTAGTCAGCGAGGGCGTTTGCGTCAGTAAGGGATGTTTGAGCGTGTTCTTCATCTAGTTTACGGAGTGGTGTATCCTGTATGGTTGCACACCAACCTACTGAGGTATCAATACCATACTTTCATAGATTTGATATAGCTGACGCTGAAATTCTAGACAACATGTCGTAGATCCGGTGGAGAATGCAAAGGTTTCAGGCCTGAAGCCAGCAGTATTAAAAAATCGGACATTCAACAGTATTCAGAAGTATTCAAACTTGGATCTGAAGTCCGTAATATAACTTTTTGATGCGGTACGTCCTGTGGACGCCACACGTCAAAAAATTATATTACACACTTTCGGTTCAAGTTTGGACTAGGGAGGGTGTATCCCCGGTTCGGGACGCCTCCCCAAGATATTTTCTTTAAATCCGAGGCTATGAGAGCAATTCTAGCACATCTGGGTTTCTCATTTGTGACTTGTTCAGTGGGTGAATTTGGTCAAGTCTTATTTTATTTATTATTTTTTTTCTTTTGGTGGGTGGGGGGGGGGGGACACGGACGCAAAAAAACATTGCACATGCTATATGTATATAAAGTATTCATTTTTACTTTTCCACGAATTTTTTTTTTGGGGGGGGGGGGCGTGCCCCCACCCCGGCCCGTCCCCCTGATTACGACCTTGTTCATATGGGCGCCCCCCCCCCCCCCCACTCGGCACCCCTGCCAGCCTCGGGCCTGCAAGGTTTCTGATTCTACTCACAATCACCCGATACACCACTCGAAATAAATTCAACTGCGCTTTATCTTGTTTAAATAGTGCATATGTGATAGACTGACTGTGTGTGATATATTAATCATTTTTAAATTGAAATGCATTGCTTCACGATATCGATTTTCATCCTTTTTAATTCTTACCCTTTGCTTGTAGAATGGATTTATACCTTTTGATGATATTATTTTAGGATGTAGATGTCAGAATATAGCTACGACCACTTTATGTTACTTCTTCAAATTCTATATTAATTCAAAGATATATCTTGCAGGCACACAGCAGCTATAACGGGGCTAAATTAGTTTTAAAACACTTGCTTCTTTCATCCTTGCGTGCTTGGTTGTCGGGCCTTCGGGCAAATTATCTTTTGCGCCAGTCTGTAGAGGTTCCTCTCAACTGTTTTCAAACATGTATGACAACGTGTGTCTGCCCTCCTGTATGTAAGGATGTATGTGTGTATGTGTGTGCCAATCAATTAGCTTACAAAGCGATGTACTTATATGGTTGTGCACCCACCTTTAGAGGTAGTGAGGTATTTTCCTTGTACTTCACTGTCCTTCAGAATTGTCGCTTTTGTTTCTTGGCTACAAGTTGTTGACCTAGGAAGGCACGAAGTAATTGTTGTAAGCACGTCAAAAACCTGATCTAACCCACACCCAGCTGTTCCTCGTACTGATTTTTTTCCATCGCACATTTTGTTGACACGCATAATCAATCTCAAGGTAACGTTACCAATCGTTGATGAGGTCTCCAGTTTCGATACTGCTTTACACTTCCCCTGCAGTTGTCATACTTCATATTCCACAATGAGGTATCTACAATAAGTAATATTTAATGTTTTAATCATACGCAATATAATGAAGATAAAGTAAAAATACATCGAAAATAAAGACTCGAAAAAATATTAACCACCATTACCGGTAACTACCCACAGAACACATTTCATATACTGCTCGGAAGGTCATCTCGTATCCTTTGCATCCATGTTACAGGCAAATGCAAAGATGTGTAAGGCTGTATTTTCCAAATATGGTCAGCGAGGGCGCGTGCGTCTGTAAGAGAGGTGTGTGTGTTCTTCGTCTAGTTTACGGTGTGGTGTATCATGTGTGGTTGCACACCTACCTACTGAGGTATCAATACCGTACTTTGGTACTTTTGATGTAGTAGCTTCCGTTGCAAAACCTACTGTTTTCATGCACGAAATTCTAGACAGCATGTCGTGGATTCAGGGGAGAATGCCAAGGTTTCTGATTCTACTCACAACCACCCCTCACATCACTCGGAACAAATTCAACAACGCTTTAGGTTATTTCAAGAGTGCATGTTTGATAAATTAACCAGGTTTGATATACCAATCATTTTTTAATTTCACATGTATTGATTCGCGGAATCGGTTTTCATATTTGTTTATTCTTGCCTTTTGTTCTTAGAACGGATTTATACCTTTTGTCATGATTACTTTACGAAGTGGATGGAAATATATAGCTACGATCCATTTAGGTTACATCTTGTTCAAATTATAATTAAATTCTAAGATATGTCTAGCAGACAAACATCAGCTGTAGTGGAGCTAAGTTAGTTAAAAAACGCTTGCTTCTTTCGACCTCTCTGTTTGACCTTATTGACAAATTATCTGGAGCGTCAGTCTGTAGAAGTTTGCCTCAAATGTTTATAAGCACGTGTGTCTGCGTGTGTACTTGGTTGTATGTTTGTTTGTGTGTGTGTTAATCATTTACCTTACAAAGCGATGTAGGTATATGGTTGCACACCCACCTGGGGAGGTACAGGAATTCTAAGTGTGGTACTGTCCTTGTACCACACTGTGCTTTAGATTTGCTGTTTTCGTTCTCTTGGCTGCAAGCTGGTTGTATAGGAAGTCAGGAAGAAGTTGGGGAAAGCGCATTAAGGAACCGATCTACCCCACACCCAACCTCGCATCAACTGCACATCATACTGTGTTTTTTTCAGACGTTCATATTACTGACTGCCATAATCAAGCCCAAGATAACACAATAGATGGTTGATGACGTCTCCAGTTTCGATACTAATAAACACTTCCCCTGCAGTTGGCATACTTCATATTTCACACGGCATTGTCAACAAGCACGTAATATTTAATG
The DNA here is from genome assembly GCA_031216915.1 of Pictodentalium vernedei. NCBI lineage: Eukaryota > Metazoa > Mollusca > Scaphopoda > Dentaliida > Dentaliidae > Pictodentalium > Pictodentalium vernedei. The sequence goes on from CM062295.1 coordinate 755,176,500, forward strand.
TTTTAATCAAACGCAACAAGGTAACAACACATCGACGATAAACACTTGTGAAATATTAACCGCCCATACCAGTAAACTGCTCCCAGAAAACATTTAAAATACTGCTCTTCGCATCCCCGTTGACTGTAAACGCAAAGATGTGTAAAACTATATTTTTCAAACGTAGTCCGCGAGGGTGTCCGCGCCTGTAAGGAATGTACAGGCGTGTTCTTCATCTGGTTTTAGGGGTAGTGTATCTTGTACGGTTGCACACCTACCCACTGGGGTATCAATACCATTCTGTGGTACTTTTGATATGGCTGACGTTGCTGATCCTTTCTTTCTCTTGCGTGAAATTCTAGACAGCATGTCCACGCTGGTCATCCGATTACCACCTTTGCGGTGCAGTACCTCGTTTGCGGTTAAAAAACAGCAGATTGTTACGCATACAAGTTGAAAAATTGGTAAGTACACGCATTTCAACAAGCCTACTAGTGTTGCAAACTCTTTCAGGGTAGGCATTAATGACTGATACTTTCATCAAGAAATAATTTGATGAAAGAAATAAAAAACAATTTTTTTAAAGTATTTTTAAGTGGAAATATGGAGACAGAAATTCCAGTTGTTTGGTTTGAACTGCGATTTATATTTAAAATAAGCTATTGTGTGTCCCTGGAGCAGCATCCGTATAGAGAATTGCCTTATTTTAGCCAAATGTGTAAGTTACGTTTGTGAGCCTTTTGTGGAAACATGTTTAAACGAAATTTATCGAGAGGGGTAATTGATTTTTATGAATACCTTATTTGCGGTGTAAAGTTACCACCTTTTGCGGTATAGACAACACCGCAAATCAGGTATTCTAAAAGTTCAACACCTCTCGTCGAAGCTGCCAAATAAGGCGAATGCAGGACTTTTTATGAAAGCTGAAGCTGACCTAAACTCAAAGACAAAAGTCTGAAGCAACAATGGAGCGAAGGTTTGACCCTCCATGTCCTTTAGATTCACGGAGAGAACAAATTTTCTCGAAAATTTCCGAAAGAATGAGGATGAACGCTAATGTATTTTCAATAACAGAGCTCAGTTACTTCATAAAACACACCGACACTATGTACAAGAATGCAATAACATTCCATAGATCGCCAGATTACATTTTTTAGTGATATACGCAAGTTAATAGCAGTTATACCATATTTTATGACACCAACCTCCAACCGTTTCCGCCTTTCTCAAATCGCAAACGAGGTACTACACCGCAAAGGTGGTAATCTGATGACCAGCGTGATGTCGTGGATCTGGAGAAGGATGCCAAGGTTTCTGATTCTGCTCACAACCATCCATACATCACTCGAAATAAATTCAACTGCACCATATGTTGTTTTAATAGTGCATTTGTGATAGACTGACTAGGTGTGATATTTTAATAATTTTTAAATTCAAACGCATTGCTTCACGATATAGATTTTCATCCTTTTTAATTCTTGCACTTTGCTTGTAGAACGGATTTATACCTTTTGACGTCAGTATTTTAGGATGTAGATGTCAGAATATAGCTACGACCACTTTATGTTACTTCTTCAAATTCTATATCATTTCAAAGATATATCTTGCAGACACACAGCAGCTATAACGGGGCTAAATTAGTTTTAAAACGTTTGCTTCTTTCGTCCTTTCTGTGCTTGGTTATTGGGATTTCTGACAAATTATCTTTTGCGCCAGTCTGTAGACGTTCCTCTCCACTGTATACAAGCATGTACGTACGTAGAGGCAGTGAGGTATTTTCCATGTACTTCACTGTCCTTCAGAATTGTCGCTTTTGTTTCTTGGCTGCAAGTTTTTTTTATCTAGGAAGGTACGAAGGAATTGTTGTTAGCACGTCAAAAACCTGATCTACCCCACACCCAACTATTCCTCGTACTGTTTTTACCAGACGCACATTTTGCTGACACCCATAATCAATCTCAAGGTAACGTAACAAATCGTTGATGACGTCTCCAGTTTCGATAATGATTAACACTTCCCCTGCGGTTGTCATACGTCATATTCCACAATGAGGTATCTACAATAAGTAATATTTAATGTTTTAATCATACGCAATATAATGAAGATAAAGTAAAAATACATCGAAAATAAAGACTCGAAAAAATATTAACCACCATTACCGGTAACTACTCACGGAACACATTTAAGATACTGCTCGGAAGGTCATCTCGTATCCTTTACATTCATGTTACTGGCAAATGCAAAGATGTGTGAGGCAGTATTTTCCAAATATGGTCAGTGAGGGCGTATGAGTCTGTAAGAGAGGTGTGTGTGTTCTTCGTCTAGTTTACGGAGTGGTGTATTTTGTGTGGTTGCACACCTACCTACTGAGGTATCAATACCATACTTTGGTACTTTTGATATAGCTTCCGTTGCTATACCTGCCGTTTTCTTGCATGAAATTCTAGACAGCATGTCGTGGATTCAGGGGAGGATGCCACGGTTTCTGATTAAACTCACCCGCCCCCACACATCACTCGGAACAAATTCTTAAATAAATGCTTCAATACTGTATGTTTGATAGATTAACCAGGTTTGATATACCAATCCTTTTTAATTTCACATGTATTGATTCACGGCATCGGTTTTCATTTGTTTACTCTTGTCTTTTGTTCTTAGAACGGATTTATACCTTTTGTCATGATTACTTAACGACGTGGCTATATAGCTACGATCCATTTAGGTTACATCTAGGTTACATCTAGGTTACATCTAGGTTACATCTTGTTCAAATTTTATTTAAATTGCAAGATATATCTAGCAGACATACATCAGCTATAGTGGAGCTGAGTTAGTTACAAAATGCTTGCTTCTTTCGTTCTCTCTGTTTGGCCTTATTGACAAATTATCTGAAGCATCAGTCTGTAGAAGTTTGCCTCAACTGTATATAAGCACTACTTCTGTGTGTGTACTTGGTTGTATCCATGTGAGTTTGTGTGTTAATCATTTACCTTACAAAGCGATGCAGATATATGGTTGCATACCCACCTAGAGAGGTACAGGAATTATAAGTTTGGTACTGACCTTGTACCTCACTCTGCTTCAGATTTGCTGTTTTCGTTCTCTCATCTGCAAGCTAGTTGCCTAGGAAGTCCGGAAGAAGTTGGTGAAAGCGCACCTAGAAACCAATCTACCCTACGCCCAACCTCGCATCAACTGCACATCATACTGTTTTTTTTTCAGATGTGCATATTGCTGACTGCCACAATCAAGCCCAAGATAATACAATAGATGGTTGATGACGTCTCCAGTTTCGATACTAATAAACACTTCCCCTGCCTTTGTCATACTTCATATTCCATAAATCAGTGTCAACAAACAAGTAATATTTAGTGTTTCAATCAAACGCAAAAAGGTAAAAACATATCGAAGATACAGACTTGTGAAATATTAACCGCCGACACCAGTAAACTGCTCCCAGAGAACACTTAAAATATTGCTCACAAGGTTACCTCGCGCTCTTTGCATCCCCGTTGACAGTAAACGCAAATATGTGTAAAACTATATTTTTCAAACGTCAGCGGGGGCGTCCACTTCTGTAAGGGATGTTTGAGCGTGTTCTTCGTCTAGTTTACGGAGTGGTGTATCCTGTATGGTTGCACACCTACCTACTGAGGTATAAATACCAGACTGTCGTAGACATGATACAGCTGACGCTGAAATTCTAAACAGCATGTCGTGGATCCAGGGGAGAATGCAAAGGTTTCAGGCCCCGAAGCCAGCAGTATTCAAAAATCGGACGTTCAACAGTATTCAAACTTGGACCAAAAGTCCGTAATGTAACTTTTTGATGCGGTACGTCCTGTGGACGTACCACACCAAAAAATTATAACACACTTTGGGTTCAAGTCTGGACTAGGGAGGGTGTATCCTTGCTCGCTGGTGGGGGTTCGGAACGCCTCCCCGATATATTTTCTTTGAATCCGAGGCTCTGAGAGCAATTCTAGCACATCTGGGTTTCTCATTTGTCACTTGTCCAGTTGGTGAATTCAGTCATGTGTAATTTTATTTATTTATTTATTTATTTATGATTCAAAAACATTGCACATACTATATATGTATAGCATTATTTTTAATTTTTCCACGATTTTTTTTTTGGGGGGGGGGCATGACCTTGTTCATAGACGCGACCCCCCCCCCCCCCCCCCCCCGGCACCCCCACCAGCCTCGGGCCTGCAAGGTTTCCGATTCTACTCACAACCACCCGATACACCACTCGAAATAAATTCAACTGCGCTTTATCGCTTTATCTTGTTTAAATAGTGCACATGTGTTAGACTGACTGTGTGTAATATGATTTTTAAATTCAAATGCATTGCTTAACGATATCGATTTTCATCCTTTTTAATTCTTCCCCTTTGCTTGTAGAACGGATTAATACCTTTTGACGTTATTATTTTAGGATGTGGATGTTACAATATAGCTACGGCCACTTTACGTTACTTCTAAAATTCTTTTTAAATTCGAAGATATATCTTGCAGACACACATCAGCTATAGTCGGGCTCGTGAATCGTGGAGCTTAGTTTTGCTTCTTTAAACCTCTCTGTTCTTGATTGTCGGGCTTTCTGACAAATTATCTGTAGCGTCAGCCTGTGGAGGTTTCTCTCAACCGTGTACAAGCATGTATGACTATGTGTGCTTGCCTGTATGTGTCATTTACCATACAAAGCGATGCCCTCATATGGTTCTTTGGCCTCACTGCGGGAGATGTGGACTGTGTCTCCTTCGGCAGGGACGTCGCTAAAGGGTCTTGGTTCGAGGTGTGCGCCGCCAAAATCAACTGTACTCCTCCCCTTGGATTGACTGCTGAACCAACTTTTGGGAAAGCCATCTGCACCCCACTCCTCGATTGGGAAATTTTCTAACTACCACCAGTGACTATCCTCCAACTACTTAAGGTAAAACCATTTGCACCCCCCCCCCCCCCACACACACACACGCACCCGTGAGAATCTTCAAACTACCACCTGTGAAACTACTGAAGGGACGCGCACCCTTTCTCCATCGAGTGGGAATTGTCCAAGTACCATCTGAAATTTCAACTACTGAAAGTAATGCCACCCCCCCCCCCCCCCACCTTCTGTAACGAAGTCCCTGTACCTGCCTTCGAATGAGTACCAGTGTGAGATGGGTACCTCTCACGAAAGGTACCACCTCTCCCAGAGTGTACTGGCTACTATTGTTTGTTGCTCAGTCTACTGACAGCTCGACACTCACCTGGGGGAGTCCACGTAAGGAGATGAGAGGCATCCAGATCGGCTGTTAATGCTGTCACGCCGTACCGTCCTTGATAACTTGACAGGGCTTTCTTAATTTTCGCGGTGAATTCCATATTGCTAGAGCGGGACAATTATATGTTTACACCCTGACGTCCAAAGCGGGAATCTCACCCAGTATGGTACGAGTGGGACAGGGCGATAGTGAAAGAGGCCTGGTCGGTAAAAAGCTGACAAATAATTTAGCAGAGAATTCTAATCCGGCACCCATAACTTTATTGTCCTGCCACTGTATTAGGGAAACCGTTATAGTTCGTACGTCGTAGGGTAATTTGACCATAGTCGTACGGGTCGGGGGGGGGGAGAGGCTGAAGCTGTCCCCACCCCCACCCCCTCAATCGGGGAATCAAATTTTTCGGGCAATTTTCATAATTTCTTTTTCGGCTAAAACTGCTGTCTATTGACTTTAATAAGTGATTACGTCCCATTAGTCCAAACTTGGACCCAAAGTCCGTAATGCCGTTTTTTGGTGTGGTATGTCCTGTATGACGTACCACGCCAAAAATTGTATTACGGGCTTTGGGTCCAAGTGTGGACTACCGTCTCATCAGAGTGACAGCGCGTCTGAGGACTAGAGACACACGGGTGTAACAATTTATTCCAGCCGGAACTTTTCGACCAAATTCAACCAGGTACACCTTAAAAAGTGACAGAGTTTACCTTCACTTACAATGTTACGTAATCTGACGGTAGTCACAGAGAACATAATTGCAATTTATGGGTCTAATAACTGTTCATAGTAATCCTTTAATGAAAATCTCGGAATTCGGAAGCAAACACATTGCATTTAACCGTGTGTAACTCATCAGTGGTCAAACGGATATTTTTAAACTGCCAATAATTTGCAGTTTGAAATTATTTTTTCAACTTTTATTTGAAGAAAACAATTTTGTGGCATCATTACCATGGTGATGGATGGTTGCTAGTGTGCATAGCGAGAAAGATTGGCAAAGGAGAGGGAATGGGAGCCAGGTGAGGTGGTGCGCCCATCCTGATAAACAGCAACACCAGATGAAGACAGGAGAGCCATGAGTTGGGGCCTTATTTAGGCCTTCACTCACTCGTGGGCTTCTCATCCTCATACATTAATGGGGCTGGTCACTAACAATTCATCAATTCGTCGGAAGGATGGGTGGTGGGCCACGCTTGGACAGGATAGTGATTAAGGGTAGGGCTAATGCAACTTGGTCGAATGGGTGGTGGGGTCGGGCTTTTTTGGTCAGATTACTGTGTCGTCCTTGGAATTGGCGAGGAGATCACTGGCTGGAAAGATAGGGGTGTTGAGTCATTAGGTGAGTGGATGGGTTGGGGCACTGTAACTAGGATAACGGAGGGTAAAAGGGATAAAGCCAACACTTAACTGACAAATGGGACCCAGTCTGTAGTAGTAGAATTGGTAGGATCAGGGGGTAGTGTGTGACCTGGTGTTTCATACCATATTAGGTGTAGTGCCATTGTTTGATGTCATCAGACGTCAAGTCACAATGCATGATGGGCGTCACTACATGAGCACTCATGTTGTGATGTCATTACCATGGTGATATGTGGACGTAATGCGCAAATGCAGCGTGTGTTTAACAAAATGGACAATGGAAATGCATTACACCCTTTTTAGCATTAAATCACTCGATATGCTTCAAAACTCATTTTAAAGCAACACTTTTTTCTCCACTCAATAGACTCCCATCCCACCCCTTGGGGTCAACAAGGTGCATATATTTTACTTGCATAAAATCATTCGAAATCCATCAAAACACATTTTAAAGCCAAAAACAAAACAAAAAATCCCACCTATTAACTGGCTGAAAACAATTTTTGTGCACAAAATCACTCAAAACTCATTTTAAAGAAAGAAAGAAAAAACATTTCCAAATGGACCCCTATCCCAAAGGGACAACTGTGTTGTTTTTATTGCTAAAATCACTCAAAACTCATCTTAAAAGCAAAAACAATTATTTCACGCAATAAACCCACCCCAATCACCACATGCAGCCAACTATGGCCAAAATAGGATGTTCTCATTTTCTCATCAAATGAAGATATCCTGCCAAATTTCAGGAAATAAATGCAGCCTGCAACCTATGCTGAAGATATCCATGATGGCTGCTGTGGTGACCATTGTAGTGGCCGTCCATGACATCAACTTTAACATGCAGAGAAAATTTGATAATCAAAAGAAAAAAAAAACTGTGGGCTTTCACCCAGGCTGAACGAATAGTGGACAGACATCTGCACGTGGCATGACAATAGCTCAGCCTGACCTTATGAAAACAAGCTGATTGTTCCCACAGACTCATACAGGAAAGTGAGATGAGGGTGTAGTTTTACCCAAGAATGCAACAAATATTTAATCATTTTGATTAACTACTGAATTTTGGCACGAGTATGAAACAAGAGGCCCCAGGGGGCCCGAGGGCACTCATCTGACCAGGTAGCCTAAATAATATCAACCCAGGATTTGAACAAGTTGTATCTGCCCTCAGTAGAAAAGCATATTCCAGATATCATAAGCTTCTGACTGGTGGATCAGAAGATTATAAGAATATTATAATTCTGGTTCCTATGGGAAGATATGGGTGGGTAATTTTTTTTCTATTTTTAGCTTGTGTGGTTCCAAGGCGGGACAGGACCATTTTTTTTTGCATAAATTAGGTACTTATGACCCAATAAGCCATTGTATAAAATTTGTTTCAAATCGGTCTCTCGGTTTGGAAAATAGAAATTTTCGTATAATTTGGGCTCCCATAGGAAGCCCAAATATGAACCCAGAGACTTGGCTACATTAAACTTCAATTTCACTTCTCATGGGATACTGTATAACAAATACTGACTCGTGAAGGAGAAGAATTTTAAACAGTATTCCTCATATTGAACTAAGTTATAATTTAGGCTCCCACAGGGAGCCCAAATATGAACCCAGGGATTTGGCTTGAACAAACTTGGATCTTACCCCCCAAATGATGCTGCATACCAAATATCAAAAGATTCTGATTGGTGGATCTGAAGAAGAAGATTTTTCAAGAATATACCTCATATTGCACTAATTTGAACATTTGGGCTCCCATAAAGAGCCCAAATATGGACCCACGGATTTGATTTCAACAAATGTGTGAATCAATGTTTCAAAGATGTCATATGTGAAATATGAAAACTTTTCGTGCAGTGGTTTGGGAGACAAAGAGTCTTTAATGTTTTTTCCCCCATTACCCACAGTGTTAAAAATGCGGACTCGGCATTTTTTTTTATCAAAGTCCCGAAAAAATAACTTACCGACAAAACTGATGGACATTTTTTTACCATTCCTATCTGTTGGTCCCAAGGAAGCCTCACACCACATAAAAATTCTCAGTATTGTGTAGTTTTGGAGATATGTGCGATTTCATTTTTTGTCTATTTTAAGCTCCTGAGGCTCCCATGGGGCCCCTGAGAATTTTTTTTTTGAATAAATTAAGTACTTATGACCCAATAATATCTCATATTAAATTTGGTTCAAATTGGCCTCTCGGTTCATAAAATAGAAATTCTGGGAGGACAAATTCTTGACCCTCCCAGAACAAAGGCAAATACTGCCCATCAAACTTCTCTTGAACAAACTTGAGTGTACACCTCAAATGGACGATGCATACCAGATATCAAGTCTCTGGTACTGATGGTTCATGAGAAGAGTTTTTTTCAAAATTGGCGCATTTTGGCTGCATCCCCCTCAATAAAAGCAGAAAACCAATTTGCAGAAAAAACCAAATGCCCCTATATAACCACTGCTCATGGGAAATTTCATTAAATTGCAGCCAGTGGTTTGGGAGAAAATGACCCAAACACCACCTTCACGACAGACAGCGGAAAAAAGTCAGGTGAGCTAAAAAAGACTAGTGTGTACTATCAATGTTGATTTATTATATTAGGAAAAACCAGAGAAGCAAATGCTTTTAGTTTCTTTGTAACCTTCAATACAGACATTGTAGCAATTGGCAAGAAACACAACACATCATACAGGGATGTGTTGGTAAAAGTAATTCATCAACAAATATTTGGGTAAAAGTAATTTATCAACAAATAATGGAAAATAAAAGTAATTCATCAACAAATATTTTGGTAAAAGTAATTTATCAACAAATAATGGAAAATCAGCAGTTTAACTGGAAGAGTGCCAGGCGCCCAACGGAAATAGCATCAAGACCAACATGCGATTTAAATCAAAAAGCTTGGTGTGGCTCTAGCAGTCTTTAATTCGTAGAGTGCAATTTTGTTCCTAAAAATTATTTTGTAAACGTTTGATTGTAGGGATGTACCTATTTCAAAAGGAGTGCCTGGTTGCAAACCCAATTGGCTAAATAAATTTAGCAACCTGAATATAGAAGCAGACAACCTACTTGTTCAAACACCTGAACTGATGATCATTGGCTAGTCTGGGAAAATTACAATAACTGATTTTGTTAAGGATTACAAGCCTGGAATTTATTTATTTATTGGTTTTTAAGGTCACATTTTTCTGCACAATAGCTAATCGTGACAGCAACATGGATATGCAGTCAAGTCTAACCAATCATTTATACCAATGTTGCCTATTTTAGAGGACTTCCACCCCAAGCATTGGTGACTGGGTCCTATTTTACCAGTAAAACAGAACTTGTTTACCTCAGTAAACAGTCACTGTTTCACTTCCCGGGGTTCCCACAGAGGTAACAAGCCTGGAAAATGGTGGAGTTAATGAACATGAAAAATATCTTCATTAGATACCTTTAAGCAGTTTCTGGTAAGGGACTTTTCAGACAGACAATTCTTTACCAGAAGCTGCTGCTGACACAAAACAACTTTCTCTGATCACTGTTGGCCAAATTGTATGTATCAGGGCACCTGTTGTCAGGGTTTGACACAAATAGTAACCTATAGGTTAGGTTGCAGGGGAAGTCAAGTGCTTCTATAAACCTGAGACCTGGTAGGTTACAAGAGGAAACTGATTAACATAATTTACCTTATATCTTCACTGTGGAAAGCTACAGGTTACGATATGCAAAGGACACTGTAACCTATTTTAACCCTTCACCTAACGTGACGGCCAAAACCGACCAGTGCTATGCATAAAAATAGCTACACAATTTATTTTATATTTTCATTTTTTGCTTCCGAAACATAGCTTATGATCCCTCGTTGAAACGAGTGATGGGGGTCATAAATACACCCTAATGAGGGGTCATAAGCTATGTTTTGGAAACAAATGAAAATGTTAATGACACAGTGGCTCAACTTGAATATGACAGGAATTAGTACTTGCTATGACCAAGTCAATGATAATGAATGTGTCATGAATTAGTATTTGCTGTGCCTAAGTCAACAATAATAAAAGAATTACAAGGTGAATGCAATGGACTACAGATTAGGACCAGTCATTTAGGATAGAAGCTCTTTACAAAAAACCCTGATTTCACCTAATTTCAGCACAAAATGGCCAATGGTGGCCATCTTGGATTTTTGACCAAACTCAAAAACACTTGTTCTCGTCCCAAGGTGACAACAAAGGTACCCAAGAAGTTTCATGAATATAGGTTCATAAATACGACCTCTAGCCCCACATGCATACTTAGGTTGTACAAGTAGCCATGAAAAAAAACTAAGTTCATCAAATTTCCATAATTTATGCACGAGAAAAAAACCTGTATTATATGTGATGTATTCTATGTTACCAAACATTCAAACACAAATATATTCAAATTAGAACTTTCATAAAGAAGTTCCGAACAAAAAACTGATTGCACTAATTTTGGTGCAAAATGGCCACTGGTGGCCATCTTGAATTTTGAAACACACCCAAAAACACTCATTCACGTATCACGGTGATAACAAAGGTACCCAAGAAGTTTCGTAAAGATCGGTTCATAAATGTGGCCTCTAGTCCAAGTTGTATTGGCATATACACTTACCGTGCTGAAAGGAACACTGAATAAATCAAAGTTAGTCTAATTTGCATAATTTATGCATGAGACAAAAACCTGTATTATATGTAATGTAGCCCATGGTACTAAATATTCATACCAAAAATTATTCAAACCAGAGCTTTCATATGTAAGTTCTGTGCAAAAAGTTGTTTGGACCTAATTTTGTACAAAATGGATGCCAGCAGCCATCTTGAATTTCGGACCGGATGCAAAAACACTCATTCTCATCCCATGGTGATAACAAAGGTACCCATGAAGTTTCGAAAGATTGGTTCATAAATACGGCCTTTGGCTTGAGCCGTGTTGATGGTACGATAGACAGATGGATGGACGGATGGACAGACGACACACCATGACAATACCTCAAATTTGACTCTGCCAAAGTTGAGCAAAAAATGGAATTTTTTTAGTTATACAAGAATATTTTTCCTAGTGTTGTCTGCAGATAGCATTTGGTAAAGGGTTAAGGTAAAAATATAGGAAGCATATATCAGTCCTTGCACTGTACATTATCAGAAGGGAATAAACTCAACCAAGGACTGAACATCACAGACACTAACTGCTACGTATGACAGGAGGGATTGGAAATATCTGAAGGGCAGTTAATATCACAAGGTTCAGCTTAATATTGCATATTTTAATGACAATATGTCCTAGAGAGAGTCTTTAAAATTATCTTTAGTCCTTGGCAGGACGCTGAGTGCTGGAAATCACGTCCAGCACCACCCAGCAGGAGCATATCTCCGATTTGAGAATGATCATGACAATCCCCGAAATAATTTTTGTAAGCATTTGTTAAATGATTCTACCAAAAACATGCACACAGTTCATATACTCAAGGAAAAAAAAAAACAAGGACTTTTGAAAGACATTTCAAGGACAAATTGGCATTTTTCAACCATTAACTTATAATGGATTATCATTTTTTATAATCTTGTGCACATTTAGCCCTTCACCCAACTCAAATATCAGAAGACGGTTTCCTGGATAACTAAAAAAAATTCACTTTTGCTCCAAAAACATGGCGTATGGCCTCTCCTTGGAATGAACTTGTTTCAATGTGAGGTCATAAGCTATGTTTTTGAAACAAAAAACAAACCAAAAATTTGAAGGGCTTTTCACATTATTCACGAGTTTGACAAAATTAAAGTACTTTTCGAGGACATTTTCTGTAAATTCAGAATACGTTGATTTGAGCTAAAATTCAAGGGCTTTTCAAGGATAAGCAAACTCTGATGTATGCTGTAGAAATTACATTTACGAAGTTCATAGCACCTTACCAGTTAATAGGGGCAATACATCACCAATTTAAAGGCAAATGACATTTTCAACACAACATACAAATAATTTGCCATCAACAAATTTCATTCAAGTAATATTATTAGTTGTAGTTTGTTGGTGGCCTAATATGGTATACATGGTGTCAGTTAGTTTTATATTGGACAAGAGCAAAGCTTGAGTCCAATATGGAATTAACTGACACAATATACACCATATTTATCCACCAACAAACTGTGTAACGAGTATATCTTACTGACTGCCTCATCTGTGCACAGAACACTGCAATCAAAATTATATGAGAATTCTCACAATTCGTTCATATGTATTTGCATTGCCCACAGGCACTCTCCCATAAATTGGAACAAGGAAAATCCATACAAGACAAAATAATTTCACTTCGAAGATAACATGACACACATCTGCAGAGTATGAAGCCTTCAAGTTGCCTTATATGCACTTCAGAACTAATATGGGCTTCCAACACTCAACCTGGCAACGTGAGGTGGTTATCGTCTGCTGACATTTGAATAATCAATGAATAAAGTGGAGATGACTCATGGCTGTCAGCATACATTGATCTTGACTTGCAGAAAATGGTTTTATATGCAGCTTGCAAAGTGACATTTTCAAACCAACTGGAGCCCTGATAGGAAGTATGTCATTGAATGAAAAAAATTGAATCAAGTCACCCATTATCTAACCCTATAACTTTGGAACAATATTCTGAAATATCTTCAAAATAAAAAATCGAACAACTTATAAGTTTTCCTTCCTTGTGAGAGACAGTAATGCAGAGAGGACTTTATTTGTAGCTATGCAAAGAAGACTTATCGTACGACAGATGAATTTTGTCGATTTTTTGACGATTCAAGTCCCATAACTCTGCAACGACAAGCTTCCTCACATCACTACAGACATCTCGTATAAAAATTATGAAAATTCATATTGGCAAACTTGACTTATTGTGCAACATATAAAATAAGAACCAACGAATGGGAATCTATTCGCATCAAGTTGTAAAAAAAAATCGCGACATCGACGCCGTAGGTGCGACGGGTGGTGCAATCTCACAAAATTCTAAGTTCATCAAGGGCCATAACTCCAAGAAAAATATTTGGAACAACACATGCATTGAACAGTGGCTAGACATCAATAAGATACACTTACACGCCAAAAATAAAGTCATTCCATCAAGTATTTCAAAAGTTATTGAGTTTTGAAACTCGTTGGTCACAGACAGACCGACCGACCGACAGACCGACCGACAGACCGAAGACAAATATTTGGAACAACACATGCATTGAACAGTGGCTAGACATCAATAAAATACACTTACATGCCAAATATAAAGTCATTCCATCAAGTATTTCAAAAGTTATTGAGTTTTGAAACTCGTTGGTCACAGACAAACTCGTTGGTCACAGACAGACCGACCGACCGACCGACCGACAGACAGACCGACAGACAGACAGACAGACCGACATTGCTACTTATAGAGCTGCTAATCGCAGCTAAAAACTGTAATGGTTCAAGGGTTAATGCAACACTGAATGTGACCCTGATCTATCGAACGTATCTTTCCTGTTCAAGTTAACCCAGGTGGAAAATTTTATCACAATTGGTTAAGGTATCTAAGAGTAAGATAAAAAAAATCGCAACATCGTCGCCGTAGCTGCGACGGGTGGTGCAATCTCACAAAATTCTAAGTTCATCAAGGGCCATAACTCCAAGAAAAATATTTGGAACAACACATGCATTGGACAGTTGCTAGACATCAATGAGATACACTTACATGCCAAATATAAAGTCATCCCATCAAGTATTTCAAAAGTTATTGAGTTTTGAAACTCGTTGGTCACAGACAGACCGATCGACAGACCGACCGACAGACCGACACTGCCACTTATAGAGCTGCTAGTCGCAGCTAACAATTACAATGGTTAAAGGGTTAACAATTCGACAGGGTCACGGACCAACCTTTAGAAATGTCCTGGTCAAATTACCCCTTGGAACCAAGCTATGCCTTGATCAGTTCACAAATAGCAGAGTGTATACCGTTTATGTAGAAGATATCAGACAGTACAGTGTTGACTTTACGTACGAAATATGAATTTTCCTTGAGGTTTTAATGCTTAAAGTCCCATAACTATATCGATTTTGTTTTATTACCGTCAGTAAAGAAAGGTCAGATTTCAGAATTCTTTACCTCTGGCAGTATTGGTGGGAGAAATCAACATTTTGTTATACCATAAGACATGGCTATAGTCCAACAATCGCAAAAAGCTGTTAAATTTATTTCTAACACAATGTAATCAAAATAATTTATTTTTTTAAGTCAAAAGATGGCGGTTACAATGGTGTCCTGATCTTTAAAAAATTATGTTTTGCTGGTGTACTGCTTACGAACGCCTCCCAAATCAGAAAACTACTCCGCAGTAACACACAGTCTTTTAGAAAAACAAAATCTAGGAGTTAAGTGGAGGTCCTAATGAACCCCAACAATAAACAAATTTTAAATTCTCCACAGGATTTGATGCTAAATTTCAAACCCCTCTGGAGCCCCCAAAATTAGTACAGCATAAAGTGCAATATAGGAGTCATAGTAATGCTATATACCACATATCAAAAGATTCTGCCAGGTGGATCTGATGAAGATCTTTAAAAAAAATATTCCTCATATTGCACTAAGTGACAGGTGCCAACAGTTCTGTGCCTATCATTACATGCTTGGTGAATGTCATAAAAACTGGAAACTAGTGGTATCAGGTACTATTCACATTGAAAACATATCTATATATTTCTGTGAAAGTGTGTGAAGTTGCATTACTTTTCTGAGTGGTGAAATATTTTTTCTTCGAAATATCCATAGCAATCTTTACACATTTAACATGTTGAATTAAAACATGCTCAAGTACATTGGTTTATGCATAAATGTCTGACAATAAATCTTGTCTTATTATTTATTGGAAAGCTCTCTGTAAGACAGCTTTCCAATAAATAATAAGTCATGGGTTGGATAACTGAATTTGACATGTTCCGAAGTTACATGCTTATATTGAATTTCAAGAAATATAAATTTTATAGTAAATTTCTTTTCTTATTATACCTACCGCAATTGTTTACTACAGGCTTGCACTACAGTGGAAGACCCTAACTCGGATAAAATACTGTCTATTTTAATCTTTCCCAAGAGATGGGAAAGAAAAGTGTTGAAAAAAACACCACGAAAAAATAAGCCAAAACTAGTGCACTCCCAGTATGGGACGCTCTTCCCTTGGTACAAATCCACAACTTCCATTTACCAATGCGCAGTGCGTCATCAATTCATCATTATTTTGAGTCCGCCAACATAGGAGTTATGTGATCAGCGGGGAGGATGGATTCTTACCCGAAGAAGAAGACGGGAGGGCCTCTATGTAAACAATTGCGGTAGGTATAATAAAAAAGGAAACTTACTATAAAATTTATATTTCTTATCAACCTACCTTAAAATTGTTTACTACAGGCTGAATAGACAATAGGATGGATGAAATCACATAACCAACCTACACATAACTCAATTGCACTGGAACCGTGGACAGAGGAAGAGATCCCTAGGCCTATCAAACCATAGCATCATAAACATTACTAAACGACAATGAAAGATGAGGCGTATGGTGATGTGCGACGCACAGACAGAAAAGGCAGTAACAGCACAGAGCTGGAACTGACCCTGTAAGAAGCTGAATGGCTGGGATAGACAACAGCCTGAACAGAAGAAAGAGGACCAGTAGAACAAAGGTCCTCTGTCTGCTCCTGCAACTGTCGCAGATAAGTGGAGAAGGTAGCATTTCTCCAGTAGGCTGCCAGCATAACATCCGACAACATGACAGAGTTAGTAAAAGCCCCGAGAGGAAGACAATGCACGCACCGCGTGGCAGAAAAACGATTGGTAATACAATCGTCAGTAGCTAGACGAGCGGAAGCTGCTCGAATAGCAAGACAAATCCATCGAGAAATGGATTCAGGAGAGATCTGGCATGTGGGAAAACGCATATCCATCCGGGATAAAGGTAGGAATCCCCCCTCCCCCTCCCCTCAAGCAGAGCAGCGCCCAAGAAAGTGTCCATCTTGGAGTGAACTGCAAAGTCCTAGAGCTTTTCAAGGAAAAGTGCTGAACAAGCTTGGAGAGGCAGTGATGAGTGCTGAAACGATGCGGTACCACATATGAAAAAAGGTCTCCGAAGCATGGACTTGTACCCATTGCTGGAGACCCCCAGAAACAAACATATACCAGAAACTCTGCAATCGGTGTGATCGAAGGAGTGACAGAAGCAACAGAGTGATCGCACACCATCGACAGAAGAACCTTCTACTTAGCCACAGAGGCTAAACTAGTGGAGTGAGTGTCTCCTTGAAGAAGAAAAGCAACTCCACTACTCGTCTCTAAAAACCACTACGGAGGAGACAGGACCCGATAAAAGACATGCGCGAAGGCACAAGGAAGTCGGGTCGACCTGAAACCTCCTCGGGCGACTTTGGCAAAGAAAGTCGCGATGTAGAGGGAGACATGCCAGAACTGCCACTAACAGAGAGCTGAGCAGATTTATCCACACCCACCAAGGCGACAGGGGTGTGAACGAAATGATTCGACAACTGCATGTTCATATCTGGGCTAGAACCTGAGGCAGGATCTGTCTGGCAGAAAGGCGTAGCCGACAAGACTGTCCCAAAGGAGGGTCAGAGCATCCACGGCGAAAGCCAGAGCATCTGGACACATGAAAGTGTCCACCTGATGGTTCCAACGAGTCACGAAGAGATTGACGTGGGGATGACCCCAGAGATCGCAAGGAGACTGGAACACCGCCATGCGGAGCATCCACTCGGTGGAAAACCTGCTCCGTCGGGACAGGGAGTCGGCTAGGATGTTCAGACGACCGGGAATGTGACGAACCACCACTCCGGCGTTGACATCCTGAGCGAGCAGAAGATCACAAACCAAATCGTACATGGGAACATAGTGCGTTCCACCCTGGTTCCGAATGTAAACAACCACCGTAGAATTGTCAGACCACAGAAGGACCTGACAATTCAAAAAAGCGGGGGATCCACTGTCAGAAACACAGAAGAAGAGCAAGAAGCTCCTTCTGGTTGACATGAAGAGCTGCTAGATCACGGTCCCATGACCCGTGAAGGAAAAGACCTAGAGGATCCAAAGTCACACCCCATCCGAGATCGCTGGCGATTACCGTCAGAACACGATCGGACGTGGGGAAGTCCAACGGAACTCCCTGCATAATGCACTAAACATCTGTCAGGGGAGAAGGTGACGAGGAAGAGACTCCGGTAACAGAAGCACCACGACATTCGGTCTCCAACGACTGAGCAAAAGGTGTTGGAGAGGTCAGAGATGCAGTTGACCTAGAGGAATGAGATCTGTCATCGAAACACAGAGACCAAGCAGTCGGGGAAGACTCCGAGCTGATGAAGTCCATCCCAGATGACAAGACGGAGAAGGGGCAAGGTACGACTTGACTCTGAACCCCAGTGACGTGAGTAGGCTCAACAGTGTGACGACATCACACTCCAGAAAAGCAGCATTGAATTGCCTTTGGAGGATATCAACTAGACAAGCCGAAGAAGACACCTTGTACTGTGTGCAATGTAAGACTAACACATGCGACATCAGACAGGTGAAGGCCCAAGGATCCAGGCCGAGGCCAAAGAGAATGGCCTTGAACTGGAAAACGTCCTGGGGAATGGAGTGGCAAACTGATCTGAGAGCCTCCATGCTGAACTGAGGAGCAATGATAGACTGCGTCAGAATACTCAGATCGATAACCTTTCTGAGTCGTCCGTCCTTCGGCACTAAGAACATGCGGGAACAAAATCCCAAATGAAAGAAAGTTCTTGATGACCTTGATTGTCCCCTTTGACAGGAGATCGCCATCTCCGTGATCAAAAGTTCCCAACGTGTAACACTGAAAGGGACTCATGTTGGAGGAGGAACTCTGTACTTAGTGGAGTGCCCCAACCTGGGACGAAATCGAGGTGACTACTGCCGGCGCTTACCCCACTCTGTGAGTGGGTAGAAGTGGTGGTAGGGGGATCAGCCTTTAGCTTCACAGGGGAAGCAGAAGGGTACTTGTTAGGTTTTGGACGCCGCCTACCTCCAACAGAAGGTCGATCAAGCTGACGAAGCAGCAGCAGATCAATGGAATGACAAAGGGAGCCATCCCGGACCATCGCCACGGAACCATGGAATAGTCGCGAACCCGCCGAAAGAGGCAGATCGAAGAGCAGCACACTGCCCTTCAAGAAGGGGACGTCTTGTGTCCAGCACAGCGTACCTGCGAACTAATTCCAAGCTAGCCACGTAACAGGCATGTGTGTGAGAAGATGCATAAGCGCCTTGAACAGCACACACAAAACAAAAACCTGTTTGTCGTCAAACTCATCTGGGAGCAGATAAGCAGCAAAGCAGAGATGACGTGATCGAAGAAAGAACGCATTCCAGCACCCCCCCCCCCCCCCACACCCCAATAAGCCTAACATGGACTCCAGAGTCTCCATATGGCTGAGGAGTTGGAGTCCCGATCCAAGACCGTCACAGTCTGGCAGGCTGACGGATTGGCAAAGTCGTAGGAAGGATAATGCACCAGAGACAAAAAGTGTCAACCTTGATGAAGAATGACGTCTTCATAGCCTTGGAACCCAGCTTAGAGTCCAAAGCGGTAAATGCTTCAACCACCTGTAGCGACAGGCGTGGTCGTAGGCGCTCAGAAGCATGTTGCTCCTCAGGCTGTAGGTGTGCGACCGATGATCGCAGCTGGGCTGTCACTGTCGGCTGGTTTGACGGTTTGAGACCTGGAAGAAACCCAAACACAAGGTCAAGAGCTGACCCCAAGTCAGAAGACTGTTGGCTCTCGACGTCAGGTCAGGAATGTCAGACTCATCCCACGACTCTGAAGACATATAGCCCATCATGGGCAAACCAGCCGACGCATCCCATGGTGTGGGCACACCAGGGGATCAAAAAGCGCCCTGTTTCCAATCCCGGGAGGCGGCGCCACAGGGGACGCCCAGAAACCACTTGTAGCCTCGCTGGAAGCTACGGAAAAGGCTCTTGGACAGAACCTAAGTGAGCAAGGAGAGGGCCTCCCGAAGCTCACTGACTGTTGGAACGGAACGACGTGTGAACAAACCGACAAAGTGGCTGCACTCCTGACCTATTTATCAGCGAAGGGTCACAATCCTCAAATACACCCGACGTGAGGCGACGGGCTGCAGCCTAAAACATCTGAAGGTTGATGTGTAGTGGGGTATCACATACCCCGAGGATCAACAGAGCGGAAACTCAGGAGAGTCACCATGAACCTCTGCAGGACAGAAGGTCCAGGCTGCACAAAAAGCGTTGGTAACACAAAACTGGCCATGGGACCAGAGTGCGTGGACGGAAACGCCACGGAGTTCATAGCGACCCCACCATAAACATCCGAATCCAGTGAGAAAAACTGAGGTTCTCGACGGCTGAGAGACCACAGTAGAGGGTTCGGTCGGCCGCCTCTTCCAACTTTGCCAAGTTGAAGTCAGGGAAAGCTGAGGCCAATACCCCACGTCTACACTACCAGACATCCCTGCAGGGATAAAACTGCTGTGCCCAATGGCTGAGAGGACACAGCATGGAGTTCGGTCGGCAGCCACTTCACCGAGTTGAAGTCAGGGAAGGCTTAGGCTGATGCCCCACGTCTACACTACCAGACACCGCTGCAGACCCTTTCAGGGAGAAAACTGCTGTTCTCAACGACCGAGAGGACACAGCAGGGGGTTCCGTCGGCAGCCACTTCCGACTTCGCCGAGTTGAAGTCTGAGGCCGATACCCCACGTCAACACCACCAGACACCTCTGCAGACCTCTGCAGGGATAAAACTGATGTGATCAACGGCTGAGAGGACACAGCAGGGGGTTCAGTCGGCAGCCACTTCCGACTTCGGCGAGTTGAAGTCAGGGAAGGCTGAGGCCGATACCCCTCAACCACACTACAGACATAAGTGCAGACCCCTGCAGGGTTAAGCCGAGACCGGCTAAAACGGTGACCGATGATGTTGTAGACGGAACAGCAGTAGCAGCAGATACAACAGAAGCTGTTGGAACTGGCGGAAAAGGGGAGAGAGCCACCTAGCTCGGCCTCCAAAGGAGGAGTTACAACCATGGGAAGCTGTTTGAACTGGCGGAAAAGGGGAGAGAGCCACCTAGCTCGGCCTCCAAAAGAGGAGTCACAACCCTGGTGACAGCCTCAGATGTCGACTGGAGAGGGCGCATAGTCCCGGAACCAGGCATCTCTTCACCAGAAATCCAAAAGCTCCCACAGTACCCACCACGGTAAAAAAAACTGCACATCCCCTATGGATGGGGAATGACTCTCACCAGACATGGTCGTGTCAGGAGGCCCCGAAACGACAGCGTTCCCCATCCCCCACGGGTGCGGGAGGAGCTGAACATCCCCCATGGAGGGGGTATAACTCACACCAGAAGTGGTCGTGTCGGGAGGCCCCGAAACGACAGCGTCCCCCCTCCTCCCCCTCACCTCACCCCCCCCCCCCCCTGCGGCTGCGGGAGGAACAGCCAGGAGAACGCACCAAAAGAGAGGGCAAAAGGAATTGCCCCAAAGGAACTGAACTGGAATAACAGAGGTGAGAGCAGTAGAAGAATAAACAACTGCGCCATGAGTGCATGATATGCCCGTTATTAATTACAAGAGGGAAGCACCCAACATGTGAAGAATTACCTATATTTTGATGAATTAAGTCCCATAACTCTGGAATGACAAATCGCACAGCGACACAAATCGAAAGGGAGCTTCCTTCCATCAACATATACTTTCCACCAAAAAATCACAAAAATTGCTTGAAGCATTTTCGAGTTATTGTACGATGTGTGGATGGATGGACGGATGGACAGCGGTATACCATAATACGACCATTTTTTCAAAGCGGGCGTATAAAAATGACAGCATCCCACCCCCACCCCCCAGGTGCGGGAGGAGCTGCACATCCCCCACGGAGGGGTGTAACTCTCACCAGACGTGGTCGTGTCGGGAAGCCCCTGTCGACTGGAGAGGGCGCATAACCCGGAACCTGGCATCTCTTCACCAAAAATCCAACAGCTACACAGTATCCATCACGGTAAAAAAAACTGCACATCCCCCACAGATGAGGAATAACTCTCACCAGACATGTTCGTGTCGGGAGGCCCCGAAACGACAGCGTTCCCCATCCCCCACGGGTGCGGGAGGAGCTGAACATCCCCCATGGTGGGGGGGGGGGGTATACTCACACCAGAAGTGGTCGTGTCGGGAGGCCACGAAACGACAGCGTCCCCCCCCTCCCCCTCACCTCACCCCCCCCCCCCTGCGGCTGTCGGAGGAACAGCCAGGAGAACGCACCAAAAGAGAGGGCAAAAGGAATTGCCCCAAAGGAACTGAACTGGAATAACAGAGGTGAGAGCAGTAGAAGAATAAACAACTGCGCCATGAGTGCATGATATGCCCGTTATTAATTACAAGAGGGAAGCACCCAACATGTGAAGAATTACCTATATTTTGACGAATAAAGTCCCATAACTCTGGAACGACAAATCGCACAGCGACACAAATCGAAAGGGAGCTTCCTTCCATCAACATATACTTTCCACCAAAAAATCACAAAAATTGCTTAAAGCATTTTCGAGTTATTGTACGATGTGTGGATGGATGGACGGATGGACAGCGGTATACCATAATACAACCATTTTTTCAAAGCGGGCGTATAAAAATGACAGCATCCCACCCCCCCCCCCCCTGCGGGTGCGGGAAGAGCTGCACATCCCCCACGGAGGGGTGTAACTCTCACCAGACGTGGTTGTGTCGGGAAGCCCCTGTCGACTGGAGAGGGTGCATAACCCGGAACCTGGCATCTCTTCACCAGAAATCCAACAGTTCCCACAGTATCCATCACGGTAAAAAAACTGCACATCCCCCACAGATGAGGAATAACTCTCACCAGACATGTTTGTGTCGGGAGGCCCCGAAACGACAGCGTTCCCAATCCCCCATGGGTGCGGGAGGAGCTGAACATCCCCCAAGGACGGGGTATAACTCACACCAGAAGTGGTCGTGTCGGGGGGGGGGGGCGAAACGACAGCGTCCCCCTCCTCCCCCTCACCTCACCTCCTCCCCCCCCCCCCCCCCCCCCCCACTGCAACTGCGGGAGGAACAGCCAAGAGAACGCACCAAAAGAGAGGGCAAAAGGAATTGCCCTAAAGGAACTGAACTGGAATAACAGAGGTGAGAGCAGTAGAAGAATAAACAACTGCGCCATGAGTGAATGATATGCCCGTTATTAATTACAAGGGGGAAGCACCCTACATGTGAAGAATTACCTATATTTTGACGAATAAAGTCCCATAACTCTGGAATGACAAATCGCACAGCGACACAAATCGAAAGGGAGCTTCCTTCCATCAACATATACTTTCCACCAAAAAATCACAAAAATTGCTTGAAGCATTTTCGAGTTATTGTACGATGTGTGGATGGATGGACGGATGGACAGCGGTTTACCATAATACGACCATTTTTTCAAAGCGGGCGTATAAAAATGATATAATGGCCTGTAGAACTAAGTTTGGACAGCTGAGCATGTTGTTGCCTTGAATATTTCAGTATTTCAGGACAAAAATGAAAAATAGTGGGACAAATGGAGGACATGATATATATAGTCTATTACTTACATCTTTACAACATGCATTATATTGAGAACAATGTGCTGTGGTATCAATAGCCTGTATGTAGTATCTCTGAACTCATTACAGACTTATGGCACAGAGCATCAAAATTTGGGTCCATACTCAGTACCTATAAAACACTGGTGGGGCGTATCTTCCACCAAGATAATAGTCCATATACTGTGATAAAGTATAAATGGAGGTAATAGTTGGTGGAGTATGTACGAAACATTCATAAAATCATGAGAAAGAAGGCTAAATTGCACTTCTCATAATATTAACAAATAAGGCCTAAAAAAGTTTAAAATCTGTTTCTCAGGCCCTACCACATGATCCTTTTGGCTGCCGCATGCTCTCTTTTTATAATCAATGCAAATTTAAAAAACTAAAAATTAAATGGTTTATGTCTGATATTTTACCCAAGTTAATAAAATTGATAAACTTGTCCCTTGAGTACAAAAAGGCTTTCCAATGCTTTAGCACTGCAAAGCCTTCTAGCACTCAAGGGGTAAAATACACCACCTCCTATGCTATTCTGTAGATTATGAGGCCTAAAGCGCAAAACAAATTAAGAACATGAACTTTTGAGAGCAAACAAATAATGACAATAATAAAGTCCCATAACTCTGGAATGACTAATCGAATGGCGACACCAACCGAAAGGGAGCTTCCTTCCATCAACATACACCACCTACCAAAAAATCACGAAAATCTCTCAAAGCGTTCTCGAGTTTTCGTACGGCGTGTAAAAAATCAACGATCTTCTAAGTAATAAAGTCCCATAACTCTGGATCGTCGAATGGTGAAACTAACCGAAAGGGAGCTTCCTTCCATCAACATACACCACCTACCAAAAAATCACAAAAATCTCTCAAAGCGTTCTTGAGTTATCGTACGACGTGTAGAAAATCAAAGATTTTCTAAGTAATAAAGTCCCATAACTCTGGAATGACTAATCGAATGGTGAAATTAACCGAAAGGGAGCTTCCTTCCATCAACATACACCACCTACCAAAAAATCACAAAAATCTCTCAAAGCGTTCTCGATGTATCGTTCGACGTGTAGAAAATCAAAGATTTTCTAAGTAATAAAGTCCCATAACTCTGGAATGACTAATCGAACGGCGACACTAACCGAAATGGAGCTTCCTTCCATCAACATACACCACCTACCAAAAAATCGCGAAAATCTCTCAGACTGTTCTCCAGTTATCGTACGACGTGTAAAAAATCAACGATTTTCCAAGTAATAAAGTCCCATAACTCTGGAATGACTAATCGAATGGCGACACCAACCGAAAGGGAGCTTCCTTCCATCAACAGACACCACCTACCAAAAAATCACAAAAATCTCTCAAAGCGTTCTCGAGTTATCGTACGACGTGTAAAAAATCAACAATTTTCTAAGTAATAAAGTCCCATAACTCTGGAATGACTAATCAAACGGCGACACTAAACGAAAGGGAGCTTCCCTCCATCGATATACACCACCTACCCAAAAATCAGGAATATATCTCAAAGCGTTCTTGAGTTATCGTACGACGTGTGACCGGACGGACAGACGGACGGACGGACGGATAGCGGTATACCATACTACGACACGTTTTTTTCAAAACGGGCATATAAAAAGGTGAACTCAACAGATACATAAAGTAGAACACCCCCAACTACGAGAGAAGGTGGCAGAAAAAACAACCGGTGGGTACACGACAGAACCCAGACAGCCGACAGGGACCTAAAATACTGAAATTCAGCCCTCAACAGAGTGAAGAAATCCTGTTCATACAGTCCCTCATTGACACCTAACTCCAATTATAATAATAAAATTTATCAACCGAAAAATTTTATTTCAGAACCGCGTTGACACGATGTCGAAAAAACATTCGCAAAAACGGAATATATAAATAAAATTCAATGAGAATGTGGTTGAAAATATTAACGAGAATATATAAAACACAGTCCTGTTGTTATTCGATCTTCAGATCCATAATTCCAGTCACATGAAAAACCATTATCGACGAGTTGAATTATCACTGTTTCGTAATGCAAATGGCGGAGACACATCTTTCACGTGTCTCGGATAAAAAAAAGAATGATGAATTGATGACGCCCTGCACATTGGTTAACGGAAGTCGTGGATTTGTACTAAGGGAAGAGTGTCCCATACTGGGTGTGCGCCGATGGCGCTTGGCCCAGTTTTGGCTTATTTTTCGTGGTGTTTTTTTACACCACTTTTCTTTCCCACATCTCTTGGGAAAGATTAAAATAGAGAGTATTTTATCCGAGTTAGGTTCTTCCACTGTAGTGCAAGCCTGTAGTAAACAATTGTAAGGTAGGGCGATAAGAAAGTGTACTGGTCATGATGACATGTACCACTGAATTGGTGTGTGTCATGATGTAACGTGCCAGTGAATTGGTGCCTGTCAAACATGTCAATTGTGTCCGACATTGACCATGATAGGCTGCTTACTTGCATGATTGCGTTTGATCAGTACATGTATATTCTCTCAAATAATGACAGGTACCAAATTCATGAGGGTCAATCTAAGATGAAATGCATTTATTACCGCTGGAATTTACCTATCAACCCTTCACCTCATACAACACTTGAACATCGCCAAAATATTGACTTGCATGTCTTGTCCGCCCTGGAATATTTTGGGACATTGACAATAAAATCATAGACAGGACATTATCAGTGGAACAAGCTTGATGATCTGTTTCACTGACATCCACATTTGTACAGTTTTATTGACAAATTTGTTAAAATATTTAAAAATACAAGATAGCTCAAAGGGCCTAGATCACTCACCTTATAATCTACTTCAATTAATCTAATATTAGCAATTGAATACAAATACAAAATCGAAAATGCTTTAACGTGCATTCTTATTTCTTATTTATTTATTGGTGTTTAAGGTCACATATTTATGCACAATGGCTAAGCATTACCTCGACAGTTTTACGGGTGGAGGAAGCCGGAGTACCCGGAGAGAACCACCGAGCAACTGTCAGCTCCCCAACATACTAACTCCACACAAGCAGGGTTAGCATTTGTTGAAGACAAGTGCACCATCGACGTGCAGTACGCCTTAGTACACAACGCCACCGTGCCCCCACGCAGGCAATGGAGATGAAGTGTCTTGCCCAAGGACACAATGCGGTTGCCGCAGGTGGAATTCGAACCAAGGACCTCCCGGCTTGCAGCCTGCACCTCTACCTACTGAGCCACCGCGCCCCCTTAACGTGCATTCAGCTTACTGTTAACAATATGGGGATGGATGGGGAAAACATTGTAAAAATCACTTCAAATATTTTAAAAGCAATTTGAACATCAAAACTGTTTTCCCAAATAGCTTTGAAGTTAATGAGGAAAAACATTTTTGTTACAAACTTTTTGTTACTATAAAACAGATCTGAAAGGTTCGACAAAAAATTATGGCTAAATGAATGATTAGCATGCTTTTAGCACCTCATAATTCATTCATGATTCATAAATTTATTAAAGGTGATTAACATGTCTTAAAATATTTTTCAAATCGTAAGTTTCTGTTCCGGACAAAGTTTTTATGTGCTGCCATGTTCGAATTTTCAAGGCTTGTCCTTCAGCTTTGGCCTTCTCACAGTCTTCTTTTCCAGGTAAAGTATTCCTGTCGATAGATCCTCAACTGCCTAATTACTGCCTGAATTTCATCCTGAGACCATTATTTTCTTGATCTGCTGTCCTGCTTATCTGAAAAAAAAGTATGAATAAAAAATATTTATTCTCTACCCTGCTACATTTCATATTTATTTGAAATTTCATGACATTTTTAACAACAATGTAGGCGGGTTTTGTAAGTGGAGGAAGAAAGACTACCCAAATTGGCCACGCAATAATTGTCACCTCAAACTGAAAGGTCAAGCTTTGTCAGGAAATGACAGTGTCATCAACGGTCGCCACATTCGGGGTGTAAAGGGGTCACTGCAGCATGTCCAGATCACTCCAGAATGATGTATAATAAGTTGTCAATTACACATTGTTGACGTAAAAATGGGTTGTGTTTTCTATGAGAATGACAAAACAGGCAGCCAACACGCCTACATTTCACTAATTACAGGAAATACCTTGCGCAATTGGCATCATTTTTTAACAGGTTTGTCTGAAATAGTCAATCAGTTTAATTAAAATTGCTTATCTATTAATCAGTGAATAATATCATTTCAGAAAAAGGTCTTGGTATTTCATTGTCGTATTCGAAAATAACATTTATCACAGGTTGCCCCACCACGTGTTTTGGATGTAAATCTGTTGCCTCCCTTGATGTGCTTATCCGGGAAGAGGTTTTTACTGTGATTCATCCGTTCTGACCCGAGACCTTTTGTCCTGAACGTTTCGGCCCACTAAAAACTCGAAACCCCAAGTTCTTATTCTATTTAGTTCAATATATGAAAGCCGAAACGTCTTGAACCGAAACGCCCCGAGGCCGAAACGTCTCAAGGCCGAATCATCCATATCCACGGGAAAAAGCTGCGTTCCGTAATATCGCTCTGTCAACGTGCTGTGGTTACATTCCCACACAACTAATTTTAAGGGGACCAACCAAAGAAACACACCAGCGGTAGAAATAAAAAGTGGAATGGCAAGAGGCAAAACACAAAAAGTTATAATATAAACAGTACGCCAGTGAATTTGTAATATCAATTCTGTTGAGCTAAAACCACTGCATGCACATGGTGGGAGGGGAGGGGGGGGGGGTCGATACAAAGTGGTTCGTTTTGAAGCCCACCCAGCTACAAACAATATGACTTTCCCAATCCAGACTGACATGAAATAATTGCTGATTATCTTACTAGGGCAGGTGGTGGCACTAGCCACTACTGTGAGTGTGTGTGTGTGTGTGGGGGGGGGGGGGGGGGGGGGGAGGGTTATGAAAAGAGTCCATACTCCAGTTCATTATCAAATATCTTAGGATGGGTGTCTAGGTGACCCACTTGGCAACGCTTGGTATTATTTGCAATGCCTGGTAGGGTCACTGGGCTCACTAGGCTGCCCAGGGCCCCACCCAGGAGTGAACACTGAACAGAGCCCTGGAAAATTGTGAATTAGTTCTTTTTGCACCCAGGTGTTAATATCAATTCATCATAGACTCTCTTATGCCTGAACTTAAAGACCAGAGGTGAGAGGGGGGGGGGGGGGGGGGAGGGGGGTGGCATGTGCCTAGAATTGGTGAGTGTTGAGTGGTGATTTTCTATGAACACTGTTACATTTTATTTTCTTTTATTTTTTGTTTGTTTTGATAATGCCTGTCATTTATATGCTTAGTATAAAAATATGACAGTATGGGCATTATATTGACAATACATAGTTTCTGTTCGAAACTGCAGATGTTTTACTATAAAAAAAACGAAAACCGACCTTTTAACCGAGATTTAAAAAAAAAAAAACGAACCAAAACAAGAAAAATAAACCTGCAGAACACCACCACATGTCACAGAACATTACATCAGTGAGTGAATCCTAACATAGAAACAAAACACATTGTGACAATAGCCGTAGATATTCAAACAGAAAATGTTTTTTATTAACTCCTAACCCCCTACGTAACCCTTTTACGTAACCAAGTTGGTTACCATGAACGTCAGAGGAATGACCAACTTGGTTACCTAGTTGAAATCCTACGGAAAGATGAATTCGTTATGCAAAATTCTGAACTGTGAAGGCCTGGTCTTTGCATTCAGAGTTCTTCAGCTAACTGGAAATTCAATTTGAGCCTTTTGGGCATTCTGAGCTCAAGGCATTGTACATTATTTATGTAAATATTTAAATATGATTGAAGTCATCCAAATCTGTCATCGATTATCAATCAACAAATCCTTCTTTCAGTGTATTTTGTGCTATACTAGTAGACATCTTAACTCTTACAAGCATGGTAAATGAGCATGAATTTATTGAACATCACATTCAATTTGAGGCTTATGGTCTAGCAGGTATTTCTAATCAACACTGGACAAGAAACAACTGCTCAGATTTTAGGACTACCTCATTATTATCCAGACCATCCGTGCCTGACAGAACCAGAGGTGATACATTAGACTTCACTTCCGGTTCCTAGTAGTGTTTAATAAATTCCCGGAAATAATATAGCTAATACAAAGAGGTATAGATTATCAAACCCCAATCAAGGTAATCATGTTATATTTTCTCATTGATGAGTCAAACACATGGTATATAACAGATTAACAATTTGACATTGCCTTGAACACCAAAACACGCGGGATGAAAAGGTGCGTATCTCACATAACGTTCTAGAGTTTAATCCAGGGAATGGGAATTGAGCACCTTCAGTTCTGAAAGTAAGTCTCGAAAACCAATAAATTCATAGACCAGAGCCAGGAATCAATGGTTTTGAGTTAGGTTGGAGATTACAGCAAAGATCAACTTTTTCAGAGACCAACTTCACCATTGCATCTGAGGTCTAACTCTGAAGATCAGTACCTATACCCAGGACATTCATACACCAGAACTGGGAATCAAAGGTTGCAGGGCGCAACTACTGATTCCAGGTTCTGGTCTATTAAATCTCCCGGGTATCTGGATTAAAGTCAGCATGAACTGCAAAGACCCGGCATGTGGAGTTCAACTCACAGGTCATCAGAGCTCAACAGGCAGCTGGGTGCACCTCGCTGTTCTAGTGTACTACATGTAGTTACGGTATTATCTACATGTAGATGTATCAGAGTTTAGTTGGCGGCAGGCCCAATAAAACAATTTTTCAAACATTATTAAGCACCCAGGGATAAGTAATACCATGAAAGAAACTGAACTCTGTTCCTGGGAATTGAAATTCTCGGGAATGGGAATGCTTGCAGTTCCCAGGAAAACAGGAAATTCCCAGTCCAAGGATTAAACACCAGTTCCAAGGTTTTAACACAGAATACAAAACTCTCAAGACACCAGGCAAAATCAAGAACGAATCCTACGTTATGCTCTGGAACCAGTCTAGCCTTTGAATAGTCCATCACATATCTTTTGATTCAACCGCATGGAGTATTTCAGTTCGGAGGGAACATTTCAGATTTGCTTTTCGGGCAAAAACTAAAATATTCCATCCAATTGAATCTAAAAATCATGGTTAAATTTGGCAGAATCTGAGGCGATAATACTATTGCTTTTCGACATGCTGTTTACTAAATATCATGAATGAACATGCACCACACATGTGGAGACTAGTTCCAGTAATTGTGTTAATATCTTGATATTGTAAGATTAATTAAATACTTGCAGATAGAAATATCAAGATCTACAGCGCGGAAATGGGGTTTCTTGGAAATGTGATGACAAGAAATTGTAACTATATGACATGAAATACCAAGTCCAAGAAAGGGAATAACTCTTGAAGCAATACTTGGACAGGGATGGTTTGCAATCTCATTCGGGATAATATCATCAGAAAGCTATATAATAAATTCGGTAATGAAATCTTGAACGATGTTTTTTTAAATGTGATGACAAGGCATGGTAATGGGATAAAAATGAAATTCTAAGTCCAAGAAGGGCAATAACTCAGAAATACTTGGACACAGCTGGTTCGCAATTCCATTCATGCCATTATCCCCAAAACAATAAATATCAAATTTGGAGAAAATATTTGGAACGGTTTTCTTTAAGAATGTGATGACAAAAAATATCAGATGGATGGATGGACAAAAGGGTGGATGGATGGAAGGATGAGTGGAAGAGGTCCTATGTCCTCCTCCCACTTTGTGGCAAAGGATAATAAAGGATTCCTCACAGTGTCATTAAGTAATACAAGAGCCCAGTATCGCTGAAGCAATACAATGTCCCTTACAGGACTAATGAGCATTAATAATTATACTTATCACATGACTATTGTAAAGTTCAATGAAAAAGTCCATCTGATATTCTTCTTTATGAGAATACGTGTAATATGACCTGCAAGGATTTTCATTGGCTGAATTTTAAGCCTCATCACCTAATTAATATTCATATTGTACCACTCCATTATTTACAAACAAAACATGTCGCGTGTACTAAACTATCGAGTGAACGAAATTGTGAAAATAGATGGAAAAGGAGAAGGGGAAATTGTTAAGATCATTGATTCCACAAAAGGCTTGTAATACACTGTGAAAATAATAGGTATCGACTTTGAAGTGACTCTCTCGGCAGAACGTTTGAGCCCATTATACGATGAACGCTACCAGACACTAGATTGCCAAGAAACTGTTGGCGTTGCTAAGCAAACGGACGCTACTCAACAGCGTCGTTTTGTTAATGTCAGCGGTGCAGATATAGATGGATTTGTTGAAAAAGAAACAAATAAAAACACTTTAAGCAAGACCTTTTATGATATGAAGTTAGTAAGAAATTTTCTTCAAAGCAATGATATAAATGAGCATCGTGAAATTCACAACATACCGCCCAGAGAACTGTGTGTTATTTTATGCAAATTTATCCTGTCAGTCAGAAAATCTGACGGCTCTGAATATGAACCAAGCTCGTTGCGTGGATTTATTTCCAGTACTGACAGAAATTTAAAACGTTTTAATTATGGCCACACAATAGTTAGCAGTGTAGAATTTGTGAAAGTGAGAGACATATTGAAGGCCAAACAACGACAACTGAAACGAAGTGGCTTGGGCAATCGGGAAATGAAGGCGGAGCCAATAAGTGACAATGAAATTGACATTTTTTGTGGCAAAGCGGTCAACTGGGTTCTTCGACACCCGAATCTATAATAAACTCCTTGTGGTTTTTAAACACTATTCACTTTGGTTTACGGGGCTCAGATGAGCATCGTAAAATGTGTTGGGGGGTGTTAGTTTGCACAAGGACCCAAATGGCCAGGAATATTTACAGTTTATAGAAAGACAAACAAAAACTCGCCCTGGTGTGGTGACAATGTGAGAGATGTTCGAAGTGTGCCACCCAGAATGTGGTGTAACTTTGATTTACCAGAAAGGTGTCCTGTGAATATTTATAAACAGTACTCTCTTTTAAGGCCCCCTGGTTACAGTGACGAAAGTGACCCTTTTTATAGCAACACATACTAAACAAGATATTATGAATGTCGGTGATCAGTGGTTTAAAAGACAGCCGATTGGAATAAATAAACTTACCTCCATCATGAAGCGCATGGCAAAAGCAGCTGGTCTGTCACCGGAAAAGAAACTTACAAATCACAGTGCTCGCAAACATCTTGTTCAGAAACTTAGTGAAAATAACATCCCTGCTCACCAGATTATGCAAATCACAGGACACAAGAATATCCAGTCAATTAACAATTACAGCCATATCAGTGAACAACAACACAAACAAATTTTTCGTGTGCTATCTAACTCCAATCTTCAAACTGAAAATAGGCCTCAATATCCTAAATCCATGGACACAGATGTCGTTTATCAAAACCAGTCAATTTCTAACACAAATTCCATTGATCGAAACACACAATTTGCGGGTAGACTCCTGAATATGTTCACAGGCAACATTTATGGTGGTGGGCACTTTGAAATACACATTCATAACCCAGAAACATCATCAGCCCAACCCGCTCAGAAACGTAGGCTAGGCGCATCATTGTGTCCGACAGCGACTCGGATTAAAGTTTATAAAATATAGAAAGTGCAAATCCCTTCTTTGGATTTGCTTCTCTTATTGTTGACAATTGAGTTACTAATGAGGGTTTTGTTACAGTCTGTTTATTAAATGTCAACAAGGCCGTTTGTTTTGAGAACTATTTTGTAAAGCGGAAGTATTGAACGCATTTAGTCAACATGGAGAAAGTAGGTTAATTTTCTTTTTCCATGTACGGGAACACAGACTCGTTAAAAATAAATCGGTTCCAGTTCATTTGTGTGTGTCATGTGATAAAAAGAATCTGAAATTTGTTTCTCTTTGACATAAGATTTATGAAACTCGTTTCGACAATTTTATTTTAGCTCGCCAGAGGCTCGCTAAAATAAAATTGTCTACACTCGTTTCATAAATCTTATATCAAAGAGAAACTCATTACAGATCCTCTATAAATGTTATAACCTAGATGTGATCAGCATGAATTTCGTTGAAGCATTTCCCAAAAAAGTCGGGAAAACTGATATTTTGGCGCTTTTCCATATTTCCAAGGGCCATAACTCACACAGGGAATAATGCTACCTGCATGAAACTCACACTTGATCTGTAAGTCATCGTTCTATAGTAGTTTACCAAAAATGAAATCATTCCGTTGAAGTGCTTCCAAAACAAAATGTCTGGAAAACTGATATTTTGGCGCTTTTCCATATTTCCAAGAGCCATAACTCACACAAGAATACTGCAATCAGCATGAAACTCAAACTAGATCTGTAAGTCATCAATCTATAGTAAGTTACCAAAAATGAAAGTGTCAATGACACTGTAGCTCAACTTGACAAACTTGGTAAGTTATAAATGAAATGGCAAAATTGAAGATCATTGGTACCAATTTTATTTGATGAAATTTCAACATAACAGCATTGTGTGTGCAAAACGTGAGAGTAATCCATGCATTTTTAAATGTAAACTGTAAGACTGGCTAAAGGAAGAATGTTGAAACACAAATGCAGTATGTTCAGAGGTTATTGTAAATGGCAACTTTTTTCACAGAAATGAATGCTATTCAATAGCTCTTACCTAAAGGTCTTGCCTAAAGAGCACACCAAGTTCAAAAACAATCCTATGATAAATGTGGCCTGTAGGCCATGTCAAAGAATGTTGATGCACAAATGCAATAAATTCAAAGATTGTTGCTAACAGCAACAGTTTTTGATGGAAACGAAAAGAAAATCAATAGCTCTTATCTTTGTCACCCTGCATAAGCATACAAAGTTTCAAAACAACCTGATAATGAATGTGCCCTCTGAGGCATGCCAACGGAAGATGTTAATGCACTAAGTAGAAGGTCATTACTTGTGGCAATGGGTTTGTGTTGTTGTTTTTTTTATGGAAATTCATAAATATACCCTGCAGAGAGTGCAAAAGGGATGAGTTGATGCACAAATGCAGTAAGTTCAAAGGCTGGTGATAACGACAACAATTTTTCATGGAAATGAAAAAAAGCAATAGCTCACATCTAGAGGTCACCCCGAACACACATACCAAGTTTCAAAGTGATCCAAGCAAAAATGTGCCCTGAAGGGTGTGTTAATGGAAAATATTGAGGTCCGACTAAACTAAGTTCAAAGGTCAGTAGCAACATTTTTTGACCGAAATGGAAGAAAATCGACAGCTCCCATACAGATGGCACCCCACACAAGCACACCAAGTTTGCAAGTGATCCAATCATAAATGTGCCCTGCACGGTGTGTCAAAGGAAAATATTGATGCTTAACTGCACTAAATTTTTACTAAGTTCATCGAAGGCCATTGCCAGTGGCAACATTTTTTGACTGAAATCGAAAAAAATCGATAGTTCACATCTAGAGGTAACGCCAAACAAGCATACAAAGTTTCAAACCGATCTGATCATAAATGTGCCCTGTTGGGCATGCCACAGGAATATATATATTAATGCCTAACAAAACTAAGTTCAAAGATCGTTGCCAGCGGCAGCATTTTTCGACACACGGAAATGGAAGAAAATCGATAGCTCCCATCTGGAGGTCACCCCAAACAAGCATGCCAGGTTTCAAAGCAATCCGATCATAAATGTGCCCTGTAGGGTGTGTCAAAGAGAAATATTGAGGTCTGACTAAAGTAAGTTCGAAAAACATTGGCCGTGGCAACATTTTTTGACGGAAATGGAAGAAAATCGATAGCTCCCATCTAGAGGTCACCCCAAACAAGCATGCCAGGTTTCAAAGCAATCCAATCATAAATGTGCCCTGTTGGGTTTGCCAAAGGGAAATATGGAGGTCTGACTAAACTAAGTTCTAAGAACGTTGACCACGGCAACATTTTTTGACGGAAATGGAAGAAAATCGATAGCTCTCATCTAGAGGTCACCCCCAATTTATTTATTTAATGGTGTTTTTTAAGGTCACATATTTCTGCACAATGGTTAACCATGATCGTGACAGTTTTACGGGTGGAGAAAGCCTGAGTACCCGGAGAGAACCACCGAGCAATGGTGAGCAACCGTCAGCTCCCCAACATACCAACTCCACATAAGCCGGGTTAGCATTGGTTGAAGGCAGGTGCACCTTCGACGTGCAGTACGCCATAGTACACAACGTCACCGTGCCCCCACGTGGGCAATGGGGTTGAAGTGTCTTGCCCAAGGACACTACGCGGTTGCCGCAGAGGTCTCCCCAAACAAGCTTGCTTTGTTTTAAAGCAATTAAATCATAAATGTGCCCTGTAGGGTGTGCCAAAGGGAAATATTGAGGTCTGACTAAACTAAGTTCTAAGAACGTTGGCCGTGGCAACACTTTTTGACGGAAATTGAAGAAAATCGATAGCTCCATCTAGAGGTCACCCTAAAGAAGCATACCAGGTTTCAAAGCAATCCAATTATAAATGTGCCCTGTAGGGTGTGCCAAAGGGAAATATTGTGGTCTGACTAAACTAATTTCTAAGAACGTTGGCCGTGGCAACACTTTTTGACGGAAGTTGAAGAAAACCAATAGCTCCCATCTAGAGGTCACCCCAAACAAGCATACCAGGTTTCAAAGCAATAAGATCATAAATGTGCCCTGTAGGGTGAGCCAAAGGGAAATACGTATACTGAGGTCTGACTAAACTAAGTTCTAAGAACATTGGCCACGCAACATTTTTTGACGGAAATAGAAGAAAATTGATAGTCCCCATCTAGAGGTCACCCCAAACAAGCATGCCAGGTTTCAATGGAATCCAATCATAAAAGTGCCCTGTAGGGTGTGCCAAAGGGAAATAATTCAATTCAATAAATTGATGATTTTTATCACTGATGATACCAACTTACCTGTCCCAGTGTATCCAGCCACCTTGTTATATGAATATCCATTAATAGCATCAACACAACCACTATTCTCATATGGAGTTGAGGTGCATTCATTTGTATCTACAGTAATAAATACATATTTTATTACAACAAATATCATACAGTATATATTAGTACAGAATTAAACATGTGACATTAATGCCATTAGTACATCTGATATGGAGCTTATAAACCTTAATTTATATCTACAACAATAAATTTAGAATTATAGAACAAATAACAAACAGGTACAGAATATGTTTTGGTACAAAGTTACAGAGCCATAAGCACCATCAGTATATGTACATCAACATTCTGATATGGATTTGATGAACATTCATTTATTTATTGGTATTTATGGTCACATTTCTGTGACCACAACATGGGACATAAAATCAAGTTTATTCAATCGCTTATACCCATGTTGCCCATTTTAGAGGACTTCCACTCCAAGCATTAGTGACTGGGTCCTATTTTACCAGTGAAACAGAACTTGCTCACTGCAGTTAACAAGCACTGCTTCATTTATATCTATAATAAACAAATATCTAGAACAAAGTAATATCAAACTGATAAAGTATATCTTGGTATAGTGCAACCCACTTAATTGGATATCTCTTAATTGAATAACCCTGTTAATTGAATATAACTTCCAAACACAAAACCATTTATCTTATGTTCAGTACAAATTTGACCTGTTAATTGCATACATGTTATAGAGTAAACTCCTTTTAACCCCTTACCCATCGCAGACGATATCAAACTTTATTATTTTAAAGATCACTTTTTGAAATTTCAAAAAAAAATTAACAAAACCATATCATGTGACCTCTCGTTCCAATGGAACGAGCTTGTTCCAACGAGGGGTCACATGATATAGTTTTGTTGAAATGTTTTCAAAAATAATATTTTTTCAACTGCTGAATTTGCATATTACCACGCTGGTCATCCGATTACCACCTTTGCGGTGCAGTACCTCGTTTGCGGCTTAAAAAAGATGGAAACGGTTGAAGGTAGGTGTCATAAAATATGGTATAACTGCTATTAACTTACGTATATCACAAAAAAATGTAATCTGGCGATCTATGGAATATTATTGCATTTGTGTACATAGTGTCGGTGTGTTTTATGAAGTAATTGAGCTGTGTTATTGATAATACATTAGCGTTCATCCTCATTCTTTCAGAAATTTTTGACACAATTTGTTCTCTCCGTGAATATCAACGACATGGAAGGTTAAACCTTTGCTCCATTGCTGCTTCAGACTTTTGTCTTTGAGTTAAGGTCAGCTTCAGCTTTCATAAGAAGTCCTGCATTCGCCTCATTTGGCAGCTTCGACGAGAGGTGTTGAACTTTTAGAATACCTGATTTGCGGTGTTGTCCTTTTAATGAGTACCTTCATTTGCGGTTCACAGTACCTCATTTTGCGGTGTCAATCTTTCAAGATTACTAACAAAACATTACCCTGGCCCTTCAGTTTTATATGTACAGACGTCTTGAATTATTTTGATGTGCGAAGTATAAACACCCACACTAATCAATCAAAACCAGTGATCTAATGAGCATTCTGTCAAGTCGAAAGGGTTTGTCAAACATGCCTGGTGAGAGCTAGGAGAAATAACCTGTGTTTCATTTATTGACTCCCCATGTGTTGATTGAAAACAGTATTACCTGTGGGGGCTGGATTGACTGTTGTTTGGACCAAGTTTAGTACTCTTTTTTTATAATAGTACATAGATACACACAACATTGTGTGCCACGAAATAATTTTAGTTTATGCAATCAAATTAATGAAAGGTCCGAGGAATTTGAAACCGTTGTGACGTATCGCATTGGTAAGAGTGGTTTATGAGCAGGGTGTATTTTACACATTTTATACAAGGTGCTATATATAAGTAATGGAAGTAGTGGAAATCGGTTTACTCTGAGTCTGATATTCTGTTAATATATGAATGACATATACACAAATAATAAACGAAAAGAAAAGATGCATAGAACACGAAAAATATATTCGTCCAACACACAACAATGATAGCAGGCATCAGTGATTTCTGGAAGTCTGTGATCCTATTCGTATGAGAACTGACTATCAAATAAAATTTCGTGAGAACAACTCGTGAGAACAACTCGTGGCCAAATAGGCTTCAAATATATATTCAAGAACGAATCTGGGAAATCGAAATACTTCAAAACGCAGCGACAGAGCTGCTTTAAGATGAATGTCAAACCATTTCGTTTGTTTACATTTATCACAATGTGGAGATTCAGGTCAACGGGACCAAAATACACCGATAAACAATATCGTTTAAAATGAAATAATGGGACTGATCGTCCTCGCCCTACCTACTGTCATGATGTGGAGATTGCAGTTACCACATATAAAATACTTCCGTTAACCATGGACAAGGTCTTCAAAAAATGCAGACAGTGTTGTCATTTTTACAGACTAAGTTCTGTCGCTGCATTGTGAGGTGGTTTGATTGCTAGCGTTTTTCATGGATGTATGAAGCATATGTAGCCCCGAGATGTTCTCGTGAAATATTGTTTGGTTGTCAGTTTTCATACGAATACGATCGCAGACTTCAATGTACCACAGGTGCCCACAATCAGCACTTGTGGGGTAAACAAATCAGTTTCCCATGTTCTATCCACTATAAATTCCATTTTGATGTATACTTTTAATACAGATTTATATTTTGTAATTTATATATGGAATATCAGGCCTCCCAAATTCGGAGTAACCTGATTCTCCAGAACTGATATCGCACCTAAAATAAATCCACACAAAACTGTCAAGATAGGGGCGGTGTCATAACACTGGAGTCCGGCGTTATGGGGGCCCGCCGATTTTCCATAATTGCTTTAGAGCAGGATTCCCTTATGGTCTTACCTGTGAGGATAGCGAGGCCTTCACTGCAAGTTAAATCCTGTCTTAGAGAATCCTGGCTTCAGGTAATTAGCCGAAATGAATAAAATCGGCGAGGCTCCTATAATGCCGGGCAAGGTTTCCAAAACTAACACTATGTATGTGCATTCACAAAACCGAAATGTTTTACTTGCGCACTTAGTTACAAACTTTCACTTTCAGAAGCCTTTCCTAAAATATTAGTCGAACTTCGACAAAGATTCTAGGAAAGGCTTCGACAGTAACCGGTCCCCCAGGTTATTCTCTCTGTTCCCTCATTACAACACCATTGCCGATTTTGGAATACCAAGGGTCAAAATGCTGTTTTTGATGCAAAATGATAATTTTTTTAATTGTTAAGGATGAAAATGTTAATATGTTTTCACTTGTTTGTTTGGGAAAATTGGCTTTTTAGAACGAAAGTAGTGAGTAAATATTTGGTTACACACTGAATTAATTATAGTAATTGCTCTTGCTTCTTTAAGACATCAAGTCGAATTATTGATGATAATCGCCAGCGGCCATTCTGTACATGTAGGGTGAAATATAGAACTTTAGTGAGCACGTTTACATACCCCACGCGCCCCGATATTTCAAGCTCGGAAAACTGTAATTTTTAGGAAAATGACCCAAAATCTGTTACTTGTATTTTTCAGAGCCCAGGGCCCGTAATTTCCGAAAAAATCAGCCGAGCAGAACGAAACGCAACCTTGATCTGTAAGTCATTGTGGTAGACTCACATACTAAAATGGCCGTAATTTCGATAATATCTGAAAGCGTGTAGAAAAAAAGTCATGAAAACTGTAATTTTGATGAACTTTTCAAAGTCGAAGGGCCGTAATTTCGGTAAAAATTAGTGGAGCAGAACAAAATGCAAACTAGATCTGTAGGCCACCATGTTAGACAAACATACCAAAAATCAGCTCAATATCTGGAAGCATGTAGAGAAAAAGCCCGGAAAACTGTAATTTTGATGAACTTTTCAAAGTGGGGCCGTAATTTTGGTAAAAATCAGTGGAGCGGAACAAAACCCAAACTTGTTCTGTAGGCCACCATGTTAGACTAACATACCAAAAATCAGCTCAATATCTGGAAGTGTGTAGGAAAAAAGTCCGCAAAACTGTAATTTTGATGAACTTTTCAAAGTTGAAGGGCCGTAATTTCGGTAAAAATCAGTGGACCGGAACAAAATGCAAACTTGATCTGTAGGCCACCATGTCAGACTAACATACCAAAAATCAGCTCAATATCTAGAAGCGTGTAGAAAAAAAGTCTGGAAAACTGTAATTTTGATGAATTTTTCAGAGTCCAAGGGCCGTAATTTTGGTAAAAACCAGTGGAGCGGAACAAAATGCAAACTTGATCTGTAGGCCACCATGTTAGACTCACATACCAAAAATCAGCTCAAAATCTGGAAGCGTGTAGAAAAAAAGTCTGGAAAACAAGTAGGACGGACTGATGGACTGACAGACTGTCGGACTGACAGACTGACCGGGCTGACGGACGAACCAGTCAAAAACATTATACCCCCGCAACTTCGTTGTGTGGTGTATAATTACTACCAAATCGTGGGAAGGTAAATTTGCCACTCAACACTAGTGTTTTATTACAGGTGACCTTACATCGCATTATTTGTGATTTGTAGGGCTGTTTGATTGAATAAATAAATAAATTCCCATTGCCCTTTATCCCAAAACATTTTCTCTGAAATTTACTTTGAATATATATGTTCAATTAAAACTTTAACCATCCAGAATTCTAGTGTTGAAACAATTAGTCGACTAGTCGACGTCGACTGGGATTCTGCCGATAATCGATTA
This sequence comes from Pictodentalium vernedei, assembly GCA_031216915.1. Taxonomy (NCBI): domain Eukaryota; kingdom Metazoa; phylum Mollusca; class Scaphopoda; order Dentaliida; family Dentaliidae; genus Pictodentalium; species Pictodentalium vernedei. Next base: position 755,217,395 of record CM062295.1, read on the forward strand.
GCAATTTCCTAGTCGACTAGTCGCCGCTTTCCACAGATACATACATTGTGTAAATAAATAAACACAGTGGTCGGTCACTGACAGCAAACGCCAACAGAGTCAAGAGCAGTTGCAGACAGACGACTACGGATGAGAATTAAACTTGAAAAAATGCACTTTGCTGACGTCATGAATTGAAATAATTTAACAGAGTGACAGACTGGTGTTGATTGAGTTTCTAATGCCACGCAGTCAGATCTGACATTGCAAAATGTGTGCATTTAATGACATTGTAGCAGGCTTTCGATTTTGAGGCACGCTATCGCTCTTGCACGCCATGGCGCCCACAATGTTGACTTCTTGCGATTCAACAACAGCGCGCCTCGGCTCTGCTAAGATAGCGATCAAAATCTGGTAATTCATTCCAGTTGAGAAATCATTTCTGTGTGAACAGCCTATTATTTTTTATTTGGTAACAAGGGACGAATTTTGGCAGTGGGCTTCAGTAACAGCGTGAATGCATTCAGAATAAATCCTATTCACTTCTACTGTTTGGAAAAACCTGGTGTTCTCTGAGAAGTCAGTGCCCTGGACCAATCACCATTCAGTATTCACCAATGGAGCAAATTTATTAGCTCCGCATATATTATAGCCGTAGTGTGCGCTTTTTCGTCACTTGGAGCATAACACATTGTCATGACCCAAAAGTTGGGATTCCTTTAATGAAAACCATGAAAGCACCAAATCGTCCAACTTTCATGTTACCGTTCGATGTGGATGGACATTTCGGCCTCGAGACATTTCGGCCTCATGAGACGTTTCGGCCTCTGATCAAGCACAGACATAAGTCCCCACCTAAGCAAGCCGAGTTCAGTCAGCAGGAGCATCAGACCTGTGGGACGGTTTGGTTAAAATAATTGGGGACGGTATGTTCTGGCGACGATTCAGGTTTCTTGACCTCAGTCACCAGGAGAATCACTATCAGACCTGGAGAACGGTTTGGGTAAAATACAGGTTATCAGACAGGAGTTCAGACGTGAACGGAACCTAAAAACCGGCAACATGCTTTTAGAAGCACAGAATCTGTCAGTATTGAAATTTAGGTACCATTTGTGAGCAGTTATGTTTGGTAACACAGGGTAACGATGCATTTTGTCACTTTGACTTACTCCACTGCGAGTCGATCAGTTATCATTGTTGCACATCAAGGGAACTAATTCAGATAAGACATCTGGGAGAACACGGTCAAGGACGCTCCATGACATTGTTAAAATGGTTTCAAAACAACACAAATGAATACCCTTTGCACTGAAACAATTCACACTGTGAATCCCACTGCCAAATATTCGGTCCTTGTCTTTTAAAAATAATCGACTGGTTACACAGAAATGAATTCCCAACTACAGTGAATTGGGAATTTTGGGGAGCAAATTGGAGGAAAAAAGTGACTATTTTCGATTGGGAATGGGGCCGATATTCGGCCCATCTCGTCGGTCTAAAAAAAAACCCTGTGTTCTAACCTTATATTAGGTGCCGACTAGTCGACTACGAAATACCCTAGTCATTTCAACACTACAGAATTCACAAATTTGAGATGGCACCCTGTAAATATCTGTGTTGCAAATGACATTTTTCTTTCTTAATCGTTGCTATTTACAATTCATAGAAAAGCTCTCTGATAGAGTTTCTCGGTGATTTTTAAGTTATGATGATTGTGTGATAAAACGTAACATAATTTGAAAAATGTCCCTGTTTTTTTAAGTGATCAATTATCAAAGGGTTTTCTAAAAAAACAAAAAACAAGACTAATACCAGTCTGAAACTGCGTCCCTGCATGCAATTTTTCGATGGGTATAGTACAATTTCAAATTTTCGGCAAGCAGGAACCGTCAGTGCGGTAGATCTGAAAAATTGCTTCCATGGTACAACTCAAAATATCAAGCGCCAGACTAAGTATAAAAACAATCCCTTTCATACAAGCCAAGAAAACTTCAACTAAAATTTTTATATTCAGTGGCCACAGTACAATTTCAAACAATTGCCAAACAGGAAGTGGCTACACGGAAGATCTGAAAACTGCTTACACGGTACAATGAAACATTATCAAGCCCCAGGCCAAATATAAAATCATTCCCTTGTTACCAGCCAAGAAAACTTTGACTAGAAATTTCAACCCAAAGTATTTCGGACTGACCGACGGACTGACTGACAGACGGACAGATTTGAGCGCTTACTAGACCTGCTTGCCACTGGAGATGCACACGAAAAACAACAACTTGCGGTCTGGATGATCAACAAATGTGAATTGGCCCAATACATGATACTTGTTTTCGGAGCTTAAAAGACAATACAAGTGAGTCAATGTCCAACTATTAGGCTAAACATTTCATAAATGCTTGGACTTATCAAACAAATGCTTTAGAATTAATTGTATACAGATCAGAGAGAATAAAGGTGTCCAGATAAGGCAACATTTTAGGAAAAGAGTGACCCCATTAAATGTTTCGTACTGCAATTGTGGTACACCCAGCAGATGCTGAACCTGCAAAAGGTGGTACTTTACACCGCAAATAAGGTATTCATAAAAATCAATTACCCCCCCCCCCCCCCCCCCCCCCCCCCCCCCCCACTCGATAAATTCAGTTTTAACATGTTTTTACAAAAGGCTCACAAATGTAACTTACACATTTGGCTAAAATAAGGCAATTCTCTATACGGATGCTGCTCCAATGACTCACAATAGCATATTTTAAATATAATTCGCAGTTCAAACCCCAACAACTGGAATTTTTATCTCCATATTTCCACTTTAAAATACTTCAAAAAATTTGTTTTTTATTTCTCTCATGAAAATATTTCTTGGAAGAAAATATTGGTGATTAATACCTACCCTAATTACTGTCTTGTTCAAGGAAGAACTTGAGCAAGAATTAAGGAAGGTTGCAAAAAGGAACGAAATAGAATCGATACTGGGCTTAGTGCAGTCACTGCTCGAGCAGTAGAGGTTGCCAATACTGTCCTACATCCTGGCCTTCCAGTACATGCTCAACACAATGTGATACGAACAGTAGAGGTTGCTAATACTGTCCTACATCCTGGCCTTCCAGTACATGCTCAACACAATGTGATACGAACAGTAGAGGTTGCTAATACTGTCCTACATCCTGGCCTTCCAGCACATGCTCAACACAATGTGATACGAGCAGTAGAGGTTGCCAATACTGTCCTACATCCTGGCCTTCCAGCACATGCTCAACACAATGTGATACGAACAGTAGAGGTTGCTAATACTGTCCTACATCCTGGCCTTCCAGCACATGCTCAACACAATGTGATACGAACAGTAGAGGTTGCTAATACTGTCCTACATCCTGGCCTTCCAGCACATGCTCAACACAATGTGATACGAACAGTAGAGGTTGCTAATACTGTCCTACATCCTGGCCTTCCAGCACATGCTCAACACAATGTGATACGAACAGTAGAGGTTGCTAATACTGTCCTACATCCTGGCCCTCCAGCACATGCTCAACACAATGTGATACGAACAGTAGAGGTTGCTAATACTGTCCTACATCCTGGCCTTCCAGCACATGCTCAACACAATATGATACGAACAGTAGAGGTTGCTAATACTGTCCTACATCCTGGCCTTCCAGCACATGCTCAACACAATGTGATACGAACAGTAGAGGTTGATATTACTGTCCTACATCCTGGCCTTCCAGCACATGCTCAACACAATGTGCTACGAACAGTAGAGGTTGCTATTACTGTCCTACATCCTGGCCTTCCAGCACATGCTCAACACAATGTGATACGAACAGTAGAGGTTGCTAATATTGTCCTACATCCTGGCCTTCCAGCACATGCTCAACACAATGTGATACGAACAGTAGAGGTTGCTAATACTGTCCTACATCCTGGCCTTCCAGCACATGCTCAACACAATGTGATACGAACAGTAGAGGTTGCTATTACTGCCCTACATCCTGGCCTTCCAGCACATACTCAACACAATGTGATACGAACAGTAGAGGTTGCTAATACTGTCCTACGTCCTGGCCTTCCAGCACATGCTCAACACAATGTGATAAAACCCTCAGAGCCAATATTCTTCCACCGTGAAGATATGTGATTAGCAGCGTGGAGTAACAGCAACTAGCAACAAAATCCTTCTTTCTTCACAAAGGCCTGCACATGGTCAGACATGAGTAATGTAGCATAAGTATTCGTTCTATGATTTGTTTTGAATAATGTGGCAGAAGAGTTAGCTCAAGGCAGCAGTCAAACTCTTAAATGAATCTGACACTGTTATGGCCTGGAATCTGTGAAGTCCTCAATAGTCTATCACCTATTTTTAAATTCAATCGGATGGAATATTTAAGTTGGTCGGAAAAGCAAACGTATCGATAGCTTTTCTGACCAACTGAAATAGTTTATGCCATTAAATCTAAAAATACCATAAACATTCATTTTCTTGAGCCAATGCAAGAAATGTTTTGATCGAATCCTTGTTCATTACCATCTCAATTAGAAGACACGTTTGTTTACATTATATAGTAGGAGGTAAGCCACAGCTGCCATTTTGTCACGACACCAAGTAGTTCCACTAGATATGTTAATATCTTAATGTTTTCAAGATGAATAAGAATATCTAACAAGAAGCCCCAAAGGGGCCTTAATTCGCTCTCCTGCCATAGTGGTTTTGGGTCACAGTCAGCTTGTCATGGCTTATCAACACTACAAAGGAATGAAATCATGAAATTATTCATAACTCTGGTGTCCATGTTGGCGGATAATTAACATCACAGGTCTTGCTGACTGGGTCCAATTCTATCAGCTGTAGACAAGCAGTGCCAAACCTACAAGGGTTGTTATGTCGCTGCAGTTTGAATCCAGGGACTTGCTTTGAACAAACCTGACCCAAGAGATGTTGTATACCAAATATCAAAGGATTCTGACTGGTGGATCTGGAGAAGAATTTCTTTTAGAAATTTCCTCATATTTTACCGAGTTAAACTTTGGGCAGAAATCAAGAGCCCAAATATTAATCCATTGACCTGATTTTAACACACCTGAATCTGACCTCCCTAGAGATGTTGTTATATCAAATATGAAAAGGTTTTCACAGGTGGATCAGAAGAAGATTTTTAAAGAATATTCCTCATAATGCACTAAGTTAAACTTTGGGCTCTCATAGAGAGTCCAAAAATTAACGCAGGGAACTGATTTGAACATAACCAAGATAAACTTTGGGCTCCCATAGGGAACCTAAATATTAACCCAGGGACTCGAATCTGACCTCAGAGATGCCGTATACCAAATATGAAAGGATTCTGACTGGTGGATCTGAAGAAGACATTTAAAGAATATTCCTCCGATTGCACTATGTTAAAATTCGGGCTCCAATAGAGAGCCCAAATATATACCCAGGGAACCCAATTTGAACAAACTTGAATCTGCCCCCCCCCCCCCCAACCCAAGAGACGTTGGATACCAAATATCAAATATCAACAGATTTTCACTGGTATATCTGGAGAAGAAGATTTTTAAAGAATATTCCTCATATTGCACTAAGTTAAAATATGCTATACAGAGCCCATATATTAACCTAGAGACTCGATTTGAACAAACTTGAATCTGACCCTCCTAGAGATGATATATACCAAATATCAAAAGATTCTGACTGGGGGATCTGAAGAAGATTTTTAAAAAAAATTCCTCATACTGCACGAAGTTAAAATTTGGATTCCAATAGAGAACCCAAATATTAACCCAGTGACTCGAATTGAACAACCTAATCCGATTCTCCTAGAGATGCTGTATACCAAATATCAAAAGATTCCAACTGATGGTTCTGGGGAAGATTTTCAAAAAGTTTGAAATACATTTAAGGTTGCTATCCGAGTTATACCCTTTGTGGAGGCCCCTGTGGGCATGGCATCTTTATTTGAACAAACTTGAATTGACATATGATAAGGAACATGCACACCTACTTTGGTGCAATTCAGTCCAGTAGTTTGAGAGAAGTCGATAATGTAAAGACGGTATACAGATAATGGACGGACGACGGACGGAAAATGAGTAGTAAAGCTCCCCTTCAGCTTTGCACAGGTGAGCTAAAAATGGAGCACCAAAGAATTTCTGTATATGTCTGTGAGTATACTGATATTAACATTATATATCATTGGTAATCTGCCTGCAAAAAGCACAAAAAATGTGTGAAAAGGCAGCCCATACAGGGTTCCCCCATCCTGGAATTCAAAAAAATCTATGGCCATTCATGGCCATTTCATGACAATTTTCCATGTTTTTCCAGACCTAAGGCTGTGAAATTCAGGGATTTTCAAAGTCGGTAAATCATCCAAATAATTATGATGGATAAAAGTATGCACATAATGCACATTTTGCTGAAATTCAAGGCTTTTCAAGGCCCTCCCTAAGACCTCTCCAGGCCCTGAATGACCATTTGCCAGATTCAAGGTTATTCCCAAAACCCTACCATAATAGCATCGGATTTCTTAAGGAATCTTGATGCTCGCCATCTGATTTGGCAAAAAGCTTAAAAGGGGCCTCATAAAATATATACGTACATGTATTGCTTATAAAGAAAACAATACATAAATATAGCTGTGGCTAATTGTGACCTCAACAAAGGTTTGAAGTCATATTTAGCCAATCATTTATACCCATAATGCCTATTTTAGAGGATTTCCACATGTGGCATTGGTCCCATTTTACCAGTAAAACAGAATTTGTTTACCACACCGCTTCACTTCCCGGGGGAATAAATAAATAAAAACATTCAATACATTTCCTGGATCATACAGGTATATATCTTGTTATTTAAGTAAAGCTATTGAATACAGTAGAACCTTATTAAGTGAATAGCCACTTCCTGGAAAAATTATTCATTTAACAGTGGTATTCAATTAACAGGGATTGGTCACTTTCCTGTATTCTTGAAGTTAACTGAGCATTTATTCTATTATATCTTGTTTGACAGAACTCATAGAGCTCTATCAAACAAGATATAATAGAATAAATGCCTGTTTCAGATGTACTGAGGCTAAATAGGTCTATAACGTGAAATTTGTTTATTATTACGGCAATTTCTACACATATTACAATTTTTTTTTCCGTTAACCGGAGTTTAGTCTATAACCTACATGCAATTAACAGATCGATTATTCAAATTTGTACTGAAGGTATAGTAAATGGTTTTGTGTTTGGAAGTTATAGTCAATTAATATGGTTATTCAAATAAGAGATATCCAGTTAAGTGGGTTCCACTGTAGTATGTAGATGTAAAAAAAAGCTTACTTGTCTCACTGTTGGTTCCAGTGAATCCAGCCTGACAGGAATTGACAGCATCAGTACATGTTCCACTATTCAGACAAGGATTACTAGCACACTCATTAATTTCTAAAATGAAAGTGTCAATGGCACTGTAGCTTAACTTGTGTGTTGTGTTTGATGAAAAGGATAATGTTCAATGTTTATGAAAGGATTATGAAATAAGACAAGAATTGTGATAATTGGGAATATGTTCATGTCTGTTCCCTGTATGCTATGTTTATGATAAAAATAATATGAGGTGTACACTGTACTAAAGAGCTGAGGGGTGGGTTAATATGACCTCACAGTTAATGTATGTGGCCCTCACAGTTAACGTATATCAACAAAAGTTATCAAGTTACAGTGAAATTATTCCAAAACGAGTCATCCTATCAAGTTACATTAAAATCCCTTCATAAATATGGCCTGTAGACTGTGCTAAAGGTTTTCGGGCTTCGGGCCCCTGTAGCCGTCAGTTTCCCAAATGCGTCCAAAGGGGACATTCTCATCTAGACATTATATGAAGTCAACCTACCAAGTTACAATGAAATCCCTTAATAAATATGACCTGTAGACTGTGCTAAAGGCTTTTGGGCTTTGGGCTCTGGCAGCCATCATGGTTGAATGATCGCAACCAAAATGGGACATTCTCATCTGGGCATAATCTGGAGTGATCCTACAAAGTTACAATGAAATCCCTTCATAAATATGACCTGTAGACTGTGCTCAAGGTTTTCGGGCTTTGGGCACCAGTAGCCATCACAGTTGACCAATCGCGACCAAAAGGGGATGTCATCATCTAGGCATTATATGGAGTCAACCTAACAGGTTACAATGAAATCCTTCTATAAATATAACCTTTTGCCAATGCTAAAGGTTTTTGGGCTCGGGCACCCATCAAGGCTGAATGATCACAACCAAAATGGGACGTTCTCATCTAGACACTATTTGGAGTCATCCTACCAAGTTACAATGAAATCCCTTCATAAATATGACCTGTAGTCTGTGCTAAAGGTTTTCGGGCTTCGGGCACCTTTAGACGTCAAAGTTGCCCAATCATGTCCAAAAGGGGACGTTCTCATCTAGACATTATATGAAGTCAACCTACCAAGTTACAATGAAATCCCTTCATAAATATGACCTGTAGACTGTGCTTAAGGTTTTCGAGCTTCGGGCTCGGGCAGCCATCATGGCTGAATGATCACAACCAAAGGGGACAATCTCATCTGGGCATCATCTGGAGTGATCCTACGAAGTTACAATGAAATCCCTTCATAAATATGATCCGTAGACTGTGTTCACGGTTTTCGGGCTTCGGGCACTTGTAGCCATCACAGCTGACCAATCACGACCAAAAGGGGATGTCATCATCTAGGCATTATATGGAGTCAACCTAATAGGTTACAATGAAATCCTTCCATAAATATGACCTTTTACCTATGCTAAAAGTTTTTGGGCTCGGGCACCCATCAAGGCTGAATGATCACGACCAAAATGGGACGTTCTCATCTAGACATTATTTGGAGTCATCCTACCATGTTACAATGAAATCCCCTCATAAATATGACCTGTAGACTGTGCTAAAGGTTTTCGGGCTTCGGGCACCTTTAGCCGTCACAGTTGCCCAATCATGTCCAAAAGGGGACATTCTCATCTAGACATTATATGAAGTTAACCTATCAAGTTACAATGAAATCCCTTCATAAATATGACCTGTAGACTGGGCTAAAGGTTTTTCGGGCTTCGGGCTCGGGCAGCCATCATGGCTGAATGATCGCAACCATAGGGGACAATCTCATCTGGACATCATCTGGAGTGATCCTAAGAAGTTACAATGAAATCCCTTCATAAATATGACCTGTAGACTGTGCTCAAGGTTTTCGGGCTTCGGGCACTTGTAGCCATCACAACTGACCAATCACGACCAAAAGGGAATGTCATCATCTAGGAATTATATGGAGTCAACCTAACAGGTTACAATGAAATCCTTCCATAAATATGACCTTTTACCTATGCTAAAGGTTTTTGGGCTCGGGCACCCATCAAGGCTGAATGATCACGACCAAAATGGGACGTTCTCACCTAGACATTATTTGGAGTCATCCTACCATGTTACAATGAAATCTCCTCATAAATATGACCTGTAGACTGTGCTAAAGGTTTTCGGGCTTCGGGCACCTTTAGCCGTCACAGTTGCCCAATCATGTCCAAAAGGGGACATTCTCATCTAGACATTATATGAAGTTAACCTATCAAGTTACAATGAAATCCCTTCATAAATATGACCTGTAGACTGGGCTAAAGGTTTTTCGGGCTTCGGGCTCGGGCAGCCATCATGGCTGAATGATCGCAACCATAGGGGACAATCTCATCTGGGCATCATCTGGAGTGATCCTAAGAAGTTACAATGAAATCCCTTCATAAATATGACCTGTAGACTGTGCTCAAGGTTTTCGGGCTTCGGGCACTTGTAGCCATCACAACTGACCAATCACGACCAAAAGGGGATGTCATCATCTAGGAATTATATGGAGTCAACCTAACAGGTTACAATGAAATCCTTCCATAAATATGACCTTTTTGCCTATGCTAAAGGTTTTTGGGCTCAGACACCCATCAAGGCTGCATGATCGTGATCAAAATGGGACGTTCTCATCTAGATATTATTTGGAGTCATCCTACCAAGTTACAATGAAATCCCTTCATAAATATGACCTCTAGACTGTGCTAAAGGTTTTCGGGCTTCGGGCCCCTGTAGCCGTCACAGTTGCCCAATCACGTCCAAAAGGGGACTTTCTCATCTAGACATTGTATGAAGTCAACCCACCAAGTTACAATGAAATTCCTCAATAAATATGACCTGAAGACTGTCCTAAAGGTTTTCGGGTTTTGGGCTCGGGCAGTCGTCACGGTTGGCAGATCATGCCCAAATGTGGACATTCTCATCTAGACATCATAAGGAGTCATCCTACCAAGTTACAATGAAATCCCTCCACATTAAACATGTCCTGCAGACTGTGCTAAAAGTTTTTGGGTTTCGGGCTTGGGCAGCCAGCACGGTTGATAGATCATGCCCAAAAGGGGACGTTCTCATCTAGGCATTATACAGAGGCATCCTATCAAGTTACAATGAAATCTCTTCATAAATACAACCTGTAGACTGTGCTAATGGTTTTCGTGTTTTGGGCTCGGGCAGCCATACCAGTTGCCCGATCGCGACCGAAAGGGGACGTTCTCATCTAGACATGACCCCAAACCTGCATATGCAATTTTGTGACGATCAGACAAGAACTGCGGGGTGTAGCCCGTGCTAAAGGAAAATGTGAACAGACGTCACAGACGTCACAGACTCACAGACTAACAGACTCACAGACGAACAGACTTCCGCATGCGTGATGGCAATAGCTTATCTTGACTATGTCAAGTTAAGCTGAAAAACCAAACAAAATTATGTCACTTAATTGGTAGAGTACTCAATAGAGCTGGATGGTATACCATGTATCCGGTACAGTATCATGTTAATATCAATTTACCATACTGAGGAAAATGCAAAATAACAATATTTAGGAATTGAAAAATAACCTGCCAAAAGCTGAAAAGAAAAAAAAAACAAGAGGCCCCATGGGGCCTGAAGCGCTCATCTTGTACAGAACACAATTTAAACAGAGTCCAAGAATGAGTCTACTTTAAGCAAGCCATCTCCATAGGCTACACTGTCAATCCTTGAGTCCCTCAGGAGTGACAAAAATAATCTGGGCATCATGCCTTTTCTTCAGTTGATCATAAGTAAAATGTAGAGCTCCCCTATGAAGCCCCTTGATACAACCTATGTGGATTAATCTTAGTACCTCTAGAGGGTACTGAATACAAAATTTTTAATTCTTCAGCAAAATGGCCAATTCCGGCTCCCATAGAGAGCCCAAATATTAACCCAGGCTCTTGATTTGAACACAGTTAAATCTGACTTCCCTAGAGATGTTGTGTTCCAAATATGAAAGCATTCTGACTGTTGGATCTGAAGAAGAGAAATTGTAAAGAAATTTCTTCGAATTGCACTAAGTTCAAACTTGGGCTACCATAGAGAGCCCAAATATTGACCTATGGATCCGATTTGAACAAACTTGAATCTGACCCCCCTAGAGATGTTGTATACCAAATGTGAAAGCATTCTGACAAGTGAATCTGAAGAAGAAGATTTTTGAAGAAATTCCCTCATATTGTACTAAGTTAAATTTCATGTTCCCATATGGAGCCCAAATATTAACCTAGGCACTCGAATTGAACAATCTGGAATCTGACCCCCCTAGAGATGTCGTATACCAAATATAAAAGCATTCCGACTGGTGGATCTGAAGAAGAAGATTTTTAAAGAAATGTTCTCATATTGCACTAAGTAAAAATTTGGGCTACCATAGTGAGCCCAAATATATACGTAGGGATTTGATTTGAACAAACTTGATTCTGACCCCCATAGAGATGTTGCATACCAAATATCAACGCATTCTGACTGATGGATCTGAAGAAGAAGATTTTTTTAAATTACCCTCCATATTGAACAAAGATAAAATTTGGGCTTCCATAGGAAGCCCAAATATTAACCTAGGGACTTGGTTTGAACAATCTAGAATCTGACCCTCATAACAATGATGTATACCAAATATTAAAAGTTTCTGACAGGTGGTTCTGAAGAAGAAGATTTTTAAAGAATATTCCCCATATTACCCTAAGTTAAAACTTCGGGCTCCTGTAGAGAGCCCAAATATGAACCAATGAGCTTTATTTCAACAAACTTTTATCTGACCCCCTATGAATGATGTATACCACATATCAAAAGATTCTGATGATTGGTTCTGGAGAAAAGATTTTTTTAAAATTTTTGCAAATATGCTGACTCAGCATTTTTTCGATGCCCATTACAGAACACCCTAACATAACCGATGGCAATTTTTTTTTACCATTCAATTCTACTGGTCATAAGGATACTTCATACCAAATAAAAGCTCTCTGTTCCGTGGGGTTTGCAAAAATTTGGGCGTTTGAAAATATTTCTATTTTTAGCTCCCAGGGTTCCCATGGGGATGCGGGATTTTTATTTTGCATGGGTCAAGTACTTATGACCCAATACTATCACAAACCAAATTTGGTTCATACCGGACCATCAGTTCAGAAAATAGAAATTTTGGGCGGGGCCAAAAATCTTACCTCTCCTATTACAAAGCCAAATATTACTTTACGAAATTCGTTTGAACAAACTTGATTCTACACCTCATATGGAAGCTCCATAGCAAATATCAAGTCATTGTACATACTGGTTCTTGAGAAGAAGATTTTTAAAATATTTTGGAGCATTTTCCCCCACTCCCTCCCTATGGGGCTGGGCATGCTGAGTTGAACAAAAATGAAATGCCCCTTTGGGACCATCACTCACACAAACTTTCACTTGAATTGGCCCAGTGGCTTTGGAGGAGAAGACCAAAACATGGTGTTGACGGACGACGGACGACGGACGGCGGACGACGGACGACGGACGGGAAGTGATGAGATTAGCTCAGCTTGACTTCGTCAAGATGAGCTAAAAACCACCCAAACTGAACATTAACCCAAAATGGCTGAGAAGATACCATGGATTATTTATTCTCACAGACATTCACCACTGTCATTTGATGTAACAAAACAGCTGACAGAAAATACTCCAAAGGGGGTATTTCTCTGAGCTTTTTTGTTTTAATGACTGGTGGAGAGTGCCTGTGTTATTTTCAACATATTGACCAATTATACATTCATTATACATTAAATCTGCAGGCTTTATCAATTATCACTAGTCTAAAGTTAAATATGATCTCTCTGAGTCTCTGACAACTAAACAAACGATGAACATCAGTCTGATAGTATACCGAAACTAGCCTTAGGTATTGGTAAAGATGTCAGTATGTTGTCGAAACCAAACATCAAACTGATAGCACAGTAAATTGTCATAAAATACTGATACCGATACCAAACTTCAATTATTAATACGACCCAGCTCTAGTGCTAAATTATTAATACGACCCAGCTCTAGTGCTAAATTATTAATACCACCCAGCTCTAGTGCTAAATTATTAATACCACCCAGCTCTAGTGCTAAATTATTAATACCACCCAGCTCTAGTGTTAAATTATTAATACCACCCAGCTCTAGTGCTAAATTATTAATACCACCCAGCTCTAGTGCTAAATTATTAATACCACCCAGCTCTAGTGCTAAATTATTAATACCACCCAGCTCTAGTGCTAAATTATTAATACCACCCAGCTCTAGTGTTAAATTATTAATACCACCCAGCTCTAGTGTTAAATTATTAATACCACCCAGCTCTAGTGCTAAATTATTAGTACCACCCAGCTCTAGTGCTAAATTATTAATACCACCCAGCTCTAGTGCTAAATTATTAATACCACCCAGCTCTAGTGCTAAATTATTAATACCACCCAGCTCTAGTGTTAAATTATTAATACCACCCAGCTCTAGTGCTAAATTATTAGTACCACCCAGCTCTAGTGCTAAATTATTAATACCACCCAGCTCTAGTGCTAAATTATTAATACCACCCAGCTCTAGTGCTAAATTATTAATACCACCCAGCTCTAGTGCTAAATTATTAATACCACCCAGCTCTAGTGCTAAATTATTAATACCACCCAGCTCTAGTGTTAAATTATTAATACCACCCAGCTCTAGTGCTAAATTATTAATACCACCCAGCTCTAGTGCTAAATTATTAATACCACCCAGCTCTAGTGCTAAATTATTAATACCACCCAGCTCTAGTGCTAAATTATTAATACCACCCAGCTCTAGTGCTAAATTATTAATACCACCCAGCTCTAGTGTTAAATTATTAATACCACCCAGCTCTAGTGCTAAATTATTAGTACCACCCAGCTCTAGTGCTAAATTATTAATACCACCCAGCTCTAGTGTTAAATTATTAATACCACCCAGCTCTAGTGCTAAATTATTAATACCACCCAGCTCTAGTGTTAAATTATTAATACCACCCAGCTCTAGTGCTAAATTAGTAGTACCACCCAGCTCTAGTGCTAAATTATTAAAACCACCCAGCTCTAGTGCTAAATTATTAATACCACCCAGCTCTAGTGCTAAATTATTAATACCACCCAGCTCTAGTGCTAAATTATTAATACCACCCAGCTCTAGTGCTAAATTATCAATACCACCCAGCTCTAGTGTTAAATTATTAATACCACCCAGCTCTAGTGCTAAATTATTAATACCACCCAGCTCTAGTGCTAAATTATTAATACCACCCAGCTCTAGTGCTAAATTATTAATACCACCCAGCTCTATTGCTAAATTATTAATACCACCCAGCTCTAGTGTTAAATTATTAATACCACCCAGCTCTAGTGCTAAATTATTAATACAACCCAGCTCTAGTGCTAAATTATTAATACCACCCAGCTCTAGTGCTAAATTATTAATACCACCCAGCTCTAGTATTAAATTATTAATACCACCCAGCTCTAGTGCTAATTTCTTAATACCACCCAGCTCTAGTGCTAAATTATTAATACCACCCAGCTCTAGTGCTAAATTATTAATACCACCCAGCTCTAGTGTTAAATTATTAATACCACCCAGCTCTAGTGCTAAATTATTAATACCACCCAGCTCTAGTGCTAAATTATTAATACCACCCAGCTCTAGTGCTAAATTATTAATACCACCCAGCTCTAGTGCTAAATTATTAATACCACCCAGCTCTAGTGCTAAATTATTAATACCACCCAGCTCTAGTGCTAAATTATTAATACCACCCAGCTCTAGTGCTAAATTATTTTTGGTGGATAAAAATTGTTCAAATGATTTTGCCTTGTTACAATTTATAAGGCACTTTACCATAAATTGGGATAGGGCAAATTCCACTTCAAAGATAATATGAAGCACATCCACAGAATATGAAGCCTCAACTTTTCAGAACCTACAATTCAAAACAAATATGGCCTTCCACCACTCCACTAGTTAATTTACTTATTGGTGTTTAAGGTCACTTTTGTACAGCTATGACTAAGTGTGACAGCAACAGAAGATGTAAAGTCAAGCTTAGCCAGCCGTTTACACCTATGCTGCCCATTTTAGAGGCCTTCCTCCCAGACATTGGAGACCAGGTCCTATTTTGCCAGTAAAACAGAATGTCTACTACACACAGTAAATAAGCACTGTTTCACTTACCATGGTTCCCAAGAGCATGTATAGAACTATTTTGATTTTAACCCTTTACCCAACCTAATGGCCAAAACAGGCCAGTGCTACTGACAAAAATCACCATAGAAAATTTAATATGTTTTCAATTTTTATCTCAAAAACATAGTTCATGCCCCCTCTTTTGAACAAGCTCATTGATGTCATTCCAATTAGGGGTCATAAGCTATGTTTGTGAGGACAAATATTGATTTTTTTAGTTATTCAAGAATATTTTTTTTGTAAGTGCCATCTCATCTGTGTTAGGTAACGGGTTAACAGATTACCGATCATTGTCGTCCAATAAGGAGAAACCTGTAAAGCAGGAAACCAGAATTTTTTTACCAGTCCATTTGAGTGGACAGGAAAAAGAATTAAAATGTGTGCAATTTTTATAACATCATACCTATTAGTTCTGAAAAATATTGATATTGAGGGAACAGCTTTCATAAAAAGTTTGTACTCTCTTGGCATTTCAGTTTTAGCTTAACTTAACAAAGTCAAGATAAGCTATTGCCATCACGCAAATGGAAGTCTGTTTACATTTTCCTTTAGTACAGACTACACCCCATAGTTCTTATCCGATCGTCACAAAATTTCATATGCAGATTTGGGGTCATGTCTAGATGGGAACGTCTCATTTTGGTCGAGATCGGTCAACCATGATGGCGGCCCGAGCCCAAAACCCCAAAACCTTTAGCACAGTCTACAGGCCGTATTTATGAAGGGATTTCATTATAAATTGGTAGGATGCCTCTGTATAATATCTAGATGAGAACGTTCCCTTTTGGTCATGATCTGTCAACTGTGACAGCTGCCCAAGCCCAAAATCCAAACACTTTTAGCACAGTCTGCAGGTCATATTTAATATGAAGGGATTTCATTGTAACCTGGTAGGAAGACTCTATATGGTCTCTAGATGAGAATGTCCCCATTTGGTCGCGATCGGTCAACTGTGATGGCTGTCCGATCCCAAAACCCGAAAACCTTTAGCATAGTCTACAGGTTGGATCTATGAAGGGATTTCATTGTAACTTGGTAGGATGCCTCTGTAGAATATCTAGATGAGAACTTCCCCATTTGACATTTGGCCGCGATCTATCAACCGTGATGACTGCCCGAGCCCAAAACCCCAAAACCTTTAGCACAGTCTACAGGTCATATTTATAGAGGGATTTCATTGTAACTTGGTAGGTCGACTCCATATAATGTCTGGAAGAGAACGTCCCCTTTTGGTTGCAATGGGTCAACTGTGACGGCTACAGGAGCCCGAAGCCTGAAAACCTTTAGCACACTCTATAGGTTATATTCATGAAGGGAGTTCATTGTATCTTGGTAGGATGACTCCAGATAATGTCTGGATAAGAATGTCCCCTGATGGTCATGATTGGTCAACTGTAATGGCTGCAGAGACCCAAAGCCCGAAAACCTTTAGCATAGTCTACAGGTCATATTTAGGAAGGGATTTGTTTGTAACTTAGTAGGATGACTCCAGATAATGTCTAGATGAGAACGTCCCCTTATGGTCATGATCATTCATCCGTGACAGCTGCCCAAGACCAAAACCCAAAAATGCTTAGCACATTCTACAGATCGTATTTATGGAGAGACTTCATTGTAACTTGGTAGGTTGATTTCATATAATGTCTAGGTGATAGCGTCCCCCTTTTGGTCACGATTGGTCAACCGTGACAACTGCCCAAGCCCAACATCTAAAAACCTTTAGCACATTCTACAGATTGTATTTATGAAGGGATTTGATTGTTACTTGGTAAGATGACTCCAGATAATGCCTAGATGAGAACGTCCGCTTTTGGTCACGACCATTCAACCATGACAGTTGTCCGAGTCCCAAACCCCAAAAGCTTTAGCACAGACTACAGATCATATTTATGAAGGGATTTCATTGTAACTTGGTAGGAGGACTCAGTACAATGTCTAGATGAGGATGTCCCTTTCGGTTGTGATCAGTCAACCGTGATGGCTACACAGGCCCAAAGTCCCAAAACCTTTAGCACAGTCTGCAGGCCGTATTTATGAAGGGGTTTCGTTGTAACTTGATAGGATGGCTCATTTTGGAATAATTTCACTTTAAATTGGTAACTTTCGTTGATATACATTAACTGTGAGTGCCACATTAACCCACCCCTTAATTCTTTAGTACAGTCTACACCTCATATTATTTTTATTCAAAACATACCATACAGGGAACAGAAATTAACATATTCCCAAATATAACAATTCTTGTCTTATTTCATAATCCTTTCATAAACATTGAACATTATCCTTTTTGTTAAACATAATATACAGACAAGTTAAGCTACAGTGTCATTGTCATTGACACTTTCATTATCCAGTTTAGTTACCTGTCCTGGAGAATCGCCCAGCTAGGATTGCAGAACTCTACAGTGATTGATCGATGGTGTATATGTAACCAGGTGTGCATGCTTACATGTCAATCTTACTTTTTCTAACTAATTTTCCTAAAACGTACAGGTTTGAAATGTAGACGCAAATTAGGTGGTAGAAAGGTGAATGCTGTCTATCAAGTCCTCCTACTTGACTCCTATTTTTTCTGGAAGGTGACTTGAAGTCTTTCTAAATATTTTCACCAAGACTGGTCCCTGGCTTGACATTAATTACTATCATTATGATAGTAATTATCATAATCATACTAATACAGTGGAACCCCGTTAATTGAATAGTCACTTTGCCAATGAAAATTATTCAATTAACAGGAGTGTTCAATTAACAGGGATTGTGTTACTTTCCTGTATTCTAGAGATAAACTTAGCATTTATTCTTTTATATCTTGTTTGGCAGAGCTCTATGAGCCCTGTCAAACAAGATATAATAGATTAAATGCTGTACTGAATGTACTGAGGCCAAATAGGTTTATAAACAAAGGAAAACTGGGGAGAGTCAGGGTAATTTCTCGACAGGTTACAAGATTTTTTATTCAATTAACAGGAGTTTACTCTATAACCTATATTCAATTAACAGGTCAAATTTCTACTGGAGGTATGGTAAAAGGGTTTGTGTTGGAAAATTATATTA
Source organism: Pictodentalium vernedei (assembly GCA_031216915.1). Classification (NCBI taxonomy): domain Eukaryota; kingdom Metazoa; phylum Mollusca; class Scaphopoda; order Dentaliida; family Dentaliidae; genus Pictodentalium; species Pictodentalium vernedei. Next base: position 755,236,014 of record CM062295.1, read on the forward strand.
ATTAACAGGGATATACAATTAAGAGATATCCAGTTAAGTGGGCTCCAGTGTACTGGTCTAAACACTGTCAAATGTGAAAGAGTAGAGAAAACCAACTCATTGTTAGCCAGTCCCCCTCCCCTAACTACTCTCCCACTCACACACAAACTCCAACAAATAATGTTGGATCATTTCTGCATGTACATGAATTTGGGGAAAGTACAGGTGATGAGTGTTGACACATAGCATTTTGGCTGACATTGTCAAAAAGTCAACGAACTGAATATTATCTGCCGGTGAATTGTACTCGGTGGTACTTCTCCTTCAGGCTCAGTGCATGTGATCAACAGTATTTGAATGACAATTAGGAGCGCAGGTGTCCAACATGTGCAATCGTAACTTTAATAAGTTTATTACGTTACAATTGGACTGAGGAAAACAGGAAGCAAAATGAGTGTGACGTTATCTGTCATACGCACAGAGGGGATCCCCAGCAACATTTGCGATTTGAGTGCTATTGAAGATCACCGAAATGAGTGTGTATGTGTGTGGTGGTTGGGGGAGGGAGTGTACAAATGAATGCGAGTTGCAAATGTTTGCCATGTATTTCTACCATCAATTCCAATCATTGCCGGTCAGAATCTTTTTAGTTTCAAAAACTTGGATACAGTATCAGTGAGAATAAAGTTTAACAATTTCGAATTTGACTGAAGTTGTTAGCATGAATTATACTCTCATTTTAACTTCACTAGGATGTCTGCCCACAAACAGCTTTCTTCAAATTCCAAATATAAACAGAACATGTGTAGACTAAATACAGGAAACTCGCCCCATGTTTGCCTTTTAACAGTACCCGATGTACGTGGGCTTCACAATGTTCTTGCAAAATATGATTTTTTTGACGAACATGTATGGTCAATGTGTTCAACGTTTGTGCACCATTTACTTTTATGTTCTGCCATTGGTTCAAATGCTTCTGACATTTTCTCATCTGGTCAGTGTAATTTTCGGTAGTTTGTTTTTTGAATAGGTTCGGTTTGGTTTTTCAGTAATATAGGTGAACAAAAACCGAACGGTAATACCGAAATACTGCCCAGCTCTACCCGATACATAATAATCTCTATGACCTGAGCATCATGATGCAGCTCTTGTCATGTTGCAATGCATCGCAGAGTGAAAGAATCATCATGCATTGAAACTACGATGCATCGATGATCGTTGAAGGTCTACATGTAGTACCCAACAGATTTCTGATTGTGACTGTCAGACTCAGTGACAGGTGGACAGGTGTACATTTCAATCCTTGAACCACCCCCAATCTATTTCTATGTCTAAGGCATCTAACAAGTAATTTTTTATTAGTTTCCTCACATGTTTTGACCACCCTGTTTCTGTATAAGAGTTCCAGATTGTGTAAAGCATCACTTTGCACCAGTGGCTGTTGGTCAGGTTTCTCAAGTAGCTAAAGTTACAGAGTTTCCTAAAGACTATTCTGTCCTTGATCTTTAAGCACCCAAGATCCCCCTTGATTGCTTCCAAAGCTGCGTCATTACTTGACCCTGTTATTCGTCTAACGGCATCATTCTGAGTAGTTTCCAGCTTCTTAATAATGGTTTGGTTCCGTGGAATCATGTCCGTAAGTTCACCCACCCTCTCCCACAGTGTTTTCCCCACAAAGACCTTGTTGAAACTCTTTTTCCCCCAAGAGTTTCACTTGATTCAGGATTCTTTTTCCCATAAGAATCAGTTTATCTGGGTACTTTCTGTACACCCCTCTGCTCGTTATATTTATGCTTACCCATAGGAACTCATACTCTCCTGTCTCTCCTAATAGTGATAAGTATAGATGATAAAAAGTACCTGTGGTTCCGAATCCTGCCTCTGAACAGTTCTTATTGCCCAAAACCAGTGTTTGTAGATACAATAATGGGCCCTCCTAAACATCAGAATGACATCTATTTCTTATCTTATTGACCAGCAAATTTCATTTAATTAATCTTTAACACATAACATTGAAAAAATATAGCCTGTGGTAACAAAATATATTTTTTCAACTTGAAGTGGGGCAGTTTGAAAACACCGGAATGACACATTCACAGATCTATCTCCATACAGAATGACAAAAAATGCCCTTAAAAGGGCTGTTTGCTGGCAATGAGCAAGCATTTAAGGAAGCTTGATGAAGTTTATGAAAACATCGCAGCCTTAGAAGTCACCCGTTTAGGGTTTGAAGTTTCAAGTGTGAAAAATAAATTAGAGAATGTCCTTTTAACAATCAGTGGTGTCGTGTCAGCCAAGATTATTAGTCCACTCGGCCCAAAATGAGAGTCCACCCGTCCCAATTTGGAAGTCCACTCAACCCAATTTGAAAGTCTGGTCCTCCTATGTCAACAGTTCACTCGGCCCAAATGAAATTAATTGGAAAGCTGTCTTGTCAGGTGTGATCGGCGCATGTGTCAGCTGCAGGGTGTGATCGGCGCATGCGTCAGCTGCAAGTCTCTCTCTCTCTCTTGCTCTCTGAAAAACAAACAAATTTCCTATTTTCTTGGAAACAGGTTCTGGTGAGATTCACCCAGTTGGGTATTAAAACATCCTAGCATCGTTTTTCATTCATTGAGTGCTCAAATTCTCAGTAGATTTTGAGAAATTTATATTTCTTTAAACACTTACCTAGAAACAATTGAATTGTTTATACTTCCGTTGCCATAGGTAGTGAGTTGCCTCCCTTGATGCACTCTTCATCACCAAAGTGTAAACTAATTACAGCTTGTTTACATTTCGTCCTGCCATGTTCAAAGGCACAGCTACGATACTAGTATGCCTACTTTGCATAATCTCCTCAAGAAGTGAGTATAGCAACAAACATGCCAAGAGAAACCCAGTAGGAGTGGTAAAACTACAAATTCTTATCACTGTCAAGGCTGTCAAAACAGCCGCCCATATCACCACCCGTCAACAAAAGGGCAAATGTATTGCCAAATCAATGATGTTCCTTTGTCTGTTACTGCTTGTACTGGCACTGGACGTTGAAAGTAACCCTGGCCCAGTTCAGGCAGAACAATACCTAGAAGGAAACACGACAATTTTCCCATGTGGTACATGTGAAAACCCTGTCACTTGGTCGTGTAAAGGCGTGCAGTGCGACGAATGCACGACCTGGTACCACGCTCACTGTCAAAACATTACTGACTCACTGTACGACCAGCTCGGAGATAGCAGTGGCACCTAGAAATGTGTCCTCTGCAAACACATAAATGAATCCAGCCAATCCACGCCAAGGTTAAGCTCCCCTGAAATCTCAATCACTACACACAGTAGAAATATAAGCCAAACCAATGCAAATAACCTGTCCTTTCACAATATACACACCTCAACACCGAAACATACTAAATGTGGCAAACAGAATAACAATCTAACAACAAATAAGAAGAATAACATCAAACGATCACTAAAAGTTCAAATCATAAACTGCCGGTCAATCATTGAAAAGCAAAAGGAATTTGAAAATATGATCTGGTCAACCAAACCAGATATTTTTATTGGCACCGAGTCATGGCTTAAACCCAAACACTATACAAATGAGATTTTTAATACTGACCTTGGCTACAACATACACAGGCGTGACCGCCAGAAGCAAACCGGTGGTGGGGTCTTCATTGGTATTAAAGACTCTATCATAACACAAGCAGTGCCAGATATACAATCAGACTGTGAAGACCTTTGGGTCAAACTGGAAATAACTGGCTGTAAGCCCTTAGCAATTGGTGCATACTATAAACCGCAAGAATTTGATATAAAAAGCTCATTAGAATTCTCTAAATCTTTGGAAAAAGCCCAAAAGCAATACTCAAACATGTGGGTTGCCGGGGACTTAAACTTACCCAAGATGGACTGGGCTGCTATGGGACCATCCCAGGACTGTAAATACCCTTCATACTACAAAAGCATTATCGAAAATGTAAATGATGCCAACCTTACACAGATGGTTAACCAACCTACAAGAGACAAACACATTCTGGATCTCTTTCTAACAACCAATACCACCCTGGTTCAAAAGGTTACAATCTTACCTGGCATTAGTGATCACGATATCCCACAGATAACAGTCAATACATCACCTAAAACACGATACCAGACACCCAGAAAAATTCCTTTGTATAAAAAGGCAAACTGGGAAGGCCTGAAAAAGGCCATCCGTGATTACCATCTAGAGATGCTGAAGTCCAGTAAGTACACCATGCTCGCCACTGAAGAACTCTGGCTAAACTTCACATCGACCTTAAACAACCTATCTTAAACTTACATCCCATCAAAAATCTCCAGTACTCGAAATCACCTTCCCTGGGTCAACCAAGAACTGAAAAGGACCATCAGAAAACGAGACAGGGCCTTCAAAAAATTTAAGAAAAGTGGAAAACCAAATGACCACAAGGAATTCCTAGACCTCAAACACCTAGTTAGGAAGAAAACCAAAGAGGCCTACCAACAGTATATAAGGGATATCCTAAATACAAACCCGACATCTGACCGTCCCAATGCAAAACCCAACACAAAAAAATTCTACTCTCTTCTCAAACATTTCAAACAGGACTCTGCATCCACACCTCCCCTTAAATTCAATGACAGCTTACATCATGATGATGTTTCTAAAGCCACAGTGCTAAATAAACAGTTTCAGTCTGTCTTCAGCCCCAAATCACCGCTGTGTCTGTCATCCTACTGCCAGATGAAACTCAGAGATATGGACGACGCAAACCAAACACCCATACTGAAAGACACCCTACCCATTCCCCCAATGCCAAACATAAAAATAAGTGCCAACGGCATAGAAAAACTCCTCTCAAAATTACAACCCCACAAGGCCTGTGGACCAGATAATATTAAACCCCTGATTCTCAAGTCACTCTCAAAAGAACTGTCCCCAATTATAGAAATTATCTTCCAAAAGTCCATCGACGAGGGTATAACTCCAACCCAGTGGAGATCAGCAAATGTGACTCATATATTTAAGAAAGGCGATAGATCAGACCCAGCAAATTACAGACCTATCTCCTTGACATGTGTGCTCTGTAAAACTCTGGAGCACATAGTCTCCTCGTCTATCATCAAACACTTTACAGACCATGGCATCCTGTATCACCTTCAGCACGGCTTCAGAGAAAAGCGCTCATGTACTACCCAACTAATTATGCTTATAAATGATCTCTTACTCTCAACGTACAACAAAAAACAAACAGATTTAATATTATTGGATTTCAGTAAAGCCTTCGATAAAGTCAGCCATGAGAAACTCCTCTTCAAAATGCACAGATATGGAATACGTGGACAAACCCTAAAATGGATCAAAAGCTTCTTAGATAATCGTGTACAATCAGTCATTCTCAACGGCGTTGCCTCAGAACCCATACCTGTGTCATCTGGTGTGCCACAGGGATCAGTTCTGGGGCCGCTTCTTTTCTTGGCCTATATAAATGACCTCCCTCAAAACATTCACTCAAAAGCCCGCCTCTTTGCTGATGACACTGCTATTTACCTATCCATGGCCTCTGCAAATGATTCAAAAATACTTTAAAATGACCTCAACACACTTGAAAAATGGGAAACAGACTGGGACATACAATTTAACCCCTCAAAATGTCAAGTCATTAACATCACAAGAAAGAAAAAACACTTGGACACCAAATACTACCTACATAACACATTACATCATGCCACGAATGTCGGGAAGTACCGACTCCCGCGACACTACATACTCACTGAATAAGTCCGAAAAGTCCTTATTAATTAGGGTTGGTTCCTGAAAACTCCAGAACACAAACTGCCAACGAGGAACTCAAATCTCTCAGCTGGCTCTGGGCTAAATATCACATTCCCATGTATGCCCCCCTTCTCAGTGCAAGAATGAAACCAAATTCCACTTATCACCAGGACTGCAGAGTTCATTCCCTACATATATATATATTTTACTTCATTTTTTCTACTGCACATGTTATTTTCAGTTGCAGCCGATTCTCCTCTCTCTCTCTCTCGCTCGCTCTCTCTCTCTCTCTCTCTCTTCCTCTCCCTCCCTCTTTCTCTCTCTCTCTTCATTTTTTTCCCCTCATTCGTTGCTTTTTTATTTCCCACTTTTTTGTCTTCTCATACTCTACATTTTCCCTTTCCCTGAGGTGGGTGACAGTAATACAGCCAGCTGGCTATGTCACCTCCCTGCAGAAGACAAATATGTAGCTTCATAAATCCTAGATGTGATATATTATTATTACTATTTGTTGTTTCTTGGGCAATTATGTTATAAACATGTATTATAATGTCTTTTGCAAATAAAGTTATTATTATTATTATTATTATTATTATTACTAGAAACAACCCCATCCGCCAAATACCTTGGAGTAGATATCTCACACGATCTCTCCTGGAATACACACATAAATAGAATCACAAAAAAGGCAAATCAAACACTAGGATTCTTACGCAGAAACATAAAAGTAAAAAAACCCGCAACTTAGATCCCTTGCCTACCAGACTATAGTCCGCCCCCAATTGGAATACGCCTCTGAAGTCTGGTCCCCCTACACCCAATCCCAAATTGATCAAATCGAAACCGTCCAAAGAAGATCAGCCCGATGGGTAAAGTCTGACTATGGACGCACTTCCAGTGTTACAGATATGCTACAGTCCCTAAACTGGCGCCGCTTAGACCTTCGGCGCATAGACTCCCGGCTCTCCCTCGTGTATAAGATTACTCATAAATTAGTTGCCATTCCCGCTGAAGACCACCTAACCCCACAGTCCAGAATACCCCGTCACAGTCACCCGTGGTGTTATAGACAGATTTCGGCCATCACTGACTATTATAAGTATTTATTCTTCCCCAGAACAGTGTATATCATTGGAATAAACTCCCCCTGCATACCCCATCACTCCCCACCATTGAGCAATTCAATACGGCCATTAGTCGTATTGAATTAGACTCACCATAACTTGTATCCACCTGCTTTTACTTTTACTTTTTAACATGTACACTCTATTTTATTTTTGTTCTCCACTTTGGCATACTTCATTTTTACTTTTTACTAACAATCTTTGTGGCTGGCGTGCCGATTTGTTCATGTCTAAGTCCCCGCGAGGGGTTCGACATTAATGGAAGATAGATAGATAGATTACTTTCTACATTTTGTCTGTTTCTATATATGATATGTAATCTGTTAGGTCTTCACACATCGGAACAATTGATTCTAGAAGTGACAATAAAGATTAAAGTGTGTTATTCTTAATATTATAGGTGTTTTCCTTGAATAAACACTCCAGTACATTTTATCCTACGAGGCATATAATTATTGTGGACATTCTAAATGAAAACGTTCCAGGATCTCCACCACTGCCGAGGGACACATTTGGCATCCCTTTCGTTTCAAATGAAATTGAGAGTCAGTTTGGGACAAGTTGATTTCTGGCTGGGACCAGTGGAAGTAGGTAATAAAGGCCGTTTCTGGACCACTTGGTACATGTACTGTACGGTACATGGTAGATGGTGTGTTTACCATCATAGGATTCAGTGTTAAATCGCACGCTTGTTCGCAAAAAATGTCGTTTTTTCATGGTGTCCCAGAATCGGCTGTTATTTTGAGACTCCTAGAACGCACTTTTAACGTTCAAATACCCGTTGGCGAACGTGTCGAATGTAAAAAAGTGAAAAATGTACGAAATTGTACATTTTGTTTTACATAAAAAATTGTTGTTTACGTTCCCATCGTGGATTAGACCTTCAATCTATCGTTGGTGAACGCGAGCAAAAAATGCTTTTCCGGTTCTAGACCAGCATCAAAAAGGTGGTTTGCCGATTCTGGACCAGTGTCCCAGAAACGGCAAACGGCTTTTGAGGCGGGGATTTTCCCAGACTTGGGGGAATACCCATAGTGGATTTTTCCAAACTTAACAGACTACTATTGGACACTTCCATTTCTGACGTAAGTGGGGGAATACCCAAAGTGGGATTTTCCAAACTCAACAGAAAAAACTAAGTTTTTTGGAAAATCTCTACTGTATAAACTTACTGAGAACGCTATTTGTCACGCTCGAAATGTATTACGGGTTTTTTTTATTCAAATGAGCGTCAATTGTCAGTTAAATGGTTTAACTGAAAAAAAACTATTCTATGGATGAAAGTGGAAACAGTTCAAAAGATTAATTGATATGATTTAAACGCGTTTTTGAAAGCGTTACATTACTGATGTGTTTATTTGTGATTTTGATTATCAGATGTAATTATTCTCAAACGCATTAAATGAGAAACCGGTTTCTTATGTACTAAAACTTTCAAACTTTTCAAAGTTCTCCAGTTCACCATTGAGCGAATAATCTGTGATGCGATTTTAACGCGTTCAGAGGCAAAACGCATTTATAGAGGTTTATCATGTAAAATGTTTGTTTCCTCAACTGGTTTTTAGTTATTATATTAAAGACAGAAGATTTTTATTTACTTAAAACATAAAAAATAATTATACATTTAATTTTGAAAATAATAAATAACTCACATTAGCATACTCAAAGGAAATATTAATAATTTAAAAAACGAAAAAAAAAATGTTTTTACAGATGGATGCTAAACGCCGAGATCAGCTTTTAAATGAATATCAACGTGCCAAGAAGGGCTTTCAATCAGCTGACAGAAGCAGACGTCTTGGAGAGATCGAACTCAAATGCGAGACCACAAAAATATTTAAACCCGTGACGGAGGTTCAAGAGCGAAGCAAGAAGGAGATCGTTGACGAATTGAGGCCTTTAAAAGAAAGTTCTTTGAGAATGGGTTCGTTGCCCGGTAGTTTTACAAACCAGTATTTGTTTCAATCTACACCGGATTACTTTCCCATGAGAATCGAAACCGATCTGAGCGAGAGCGATGATAGAGCTTCAACTATCACCACTGATAGCGTCGCGTCGTCCGAGGATGGTGGTAAAAGAGATCTGTTGTATGGATTTTATAAGGATTCGGACGGTAGAACTTTTGTGGGCGACACAGAAGTGGAAATAGATGATGATGAATTAACCGTCGGCCCGAATAGGTACAAATTAACTTCTGGACTGCGCAAATTGCTCCTTTACGACAAGCCTAGTGGTTACACAGAACAGGATTACAACAATTACGGCGACATTCTGGTTGGGACCAACGCCATGAAGAGAAATAACGATGACAGAGAGACGAGACCTAAAGCCAGCAGAGGTTACAAGTGGACGAAAGTGGTGAAACCTATATGGAATTCGCATAAGAAGTTCGTCGAATCTGTGACTGGTAAAGGGGTGGAAACCACTTTTCTTCCGAGCGATTCTGACGCTCTGTTTCAGAGATTGAGATTGTTGATGGCAAGTAGACGTGCTGGTAACACAGGATTAGATAATGAGACAGTTAGCATATGCGACGAATTGTTACGACAGAAGGTTTTGAATAAAAAACATTATAAAAGGCTGATGAACGAATTGAAGGATTGATGTATATAATAAGTAGAGAGAAACAAACAAACAAACAAACAAAAATATATAAAATAAAAACAGTAAATTTTACACTAGAATACTAAAAAGTATTTAAACAACAAACGATTTACCAGTGAAAACAAAAATATATTATAAAAATAAAATATGTTGGTGATAAAGAACAGGGGATACGTTAGAACTTACGTTCAAGGCGGGTCTGGCATCGTCGATTCTATAATGCGAGTGTTCACGAGTGATGCGGGTAGAAAACTCGCATCAACCACGTTTGAAGTTGGTAAGAAGACAGCTTTGGATGCTGGTAAGAAAGCCGCTTCCGAAGCCAGTGGTAGGATAGCGTCTGTGGCTGGCAAGAGGGCAGCCGACGCATTGATCGACAAGTTGATCAGTCCACCGACGAAGCGAGCTACGTTAGAGCGAACGCTGAAAAGTTGGAAAGATTTTAAGGATGCTGTGATACCCATACAAGATTTAGCCAAAATGACGAGTGGATCTGGATTGAAGAGAACTTGCGACGGTGTAATATAAATAAATAATAATATTAAAAACTGAGTTTGAAAAAAAAACATAAAAAATTGTGTTTGAAAAAATCTAAAATAATAAAAAAAAAAAAAAAACAAAGATGAACATTAAAGATATGTCTTGGAACGACGCCGCGACCAAGAGGTGGAATAATGAGTTCTTTCCCAAAAGCATAAGAGGTTTGATAGTGGGAAAATCGAATTGTGGAAAGACCAATCTGTTGATGAATCTGTTGTCCCGACCCGACTGGTTGGATTACGACAGATTGTTTGTGTTTGGCAAGAGCTTGTTTCAACCCGAATACAGATTGCTTCGAGAGTGCATGGATCGTAGATTGCCAAGGACGTCATAGCAAGAATCTTTGACAGTAGGGAGGAATTCGACAAAAGTGAAGCTTCTCTTTCGACCATTTTGGACGGTGCGGCGATGGAATTGATGAAGAGAAATGCATCTTCGAACGTCGAGTGTCGATTTTATGAGAACGCTAGCGACGTTCCGGATCCTAGAGAATTGAAATCGGAAGATAAGAATCTCAGGATTTTCGACAATCTGCTTTTGGGGAGACAGAACCGATACAAATTGTATTACGTTAGGGGTCGTCACAGCAACGTGGACTGTTTCTACCTGTCGCAGAATTATTTTCGATTGCCCAGACAGACGATAAGGGAGAATGCTAATTTTCTATGTTTCTTTCGCCAAGATCTCAAGAATCTCAATCACATCTACAGCGATCACGTCGCAAACGACATGAGCGTGGCGGAATTCAGGAGATTCTGTAAGAGGGTTTGGGATGGAGAACTTTACAATTACGTCGTGATCGATTTGACTAGTGAATTTAATCGCGGAAAATATTGGTGCGGATTCGACAAGTTTTATGTTTCTGATGATAATAAGATAGAGCGTGAAAATAAAAAATTTAGAAAATAATAAATCTTCAAATAATTAGTTTTTGAAAAAATAAAAAAAATAAAATTAAATATAATGTTCGAACAAGGAGAATTGTTAGAACGGATAGCTGAGAATACGGCTGCAAAACAATCCATTCAAATCGTGGTGAGTGGCGATTCGACTTGATTCGCGGCGAAATTCGAACCTTCCATCGAATTGAATAGAGAGAAAAGATACGAGATGGCGTTGGTGAATCTGGAGACTTATTATTCCTTTCCCAACGTCACCGAAAAGAATAACTCGTTCAAGTATTCCGACGGAGTGGATTGGTTGGAGATTCGAATTCCCAAAGGAAGTTACGACATAGACGATTTGAACAATTACATTCAAACGTGAATGAAGACGGATGGAAAGGGAAGCAACAAGATCAGACTCGCTCCCAATCCTAATACCTTACAGACGATGATGGATTTGGAAGATAATTTTCGAGTGGATTTCAACACGGAGGATTCTATAGGCAAGATGCTGGGATTTGATCGAAAGATGTATCGAGGCCACGTGGCATCTGAAAATACGGTCGACATTCTCGCAGTCAATAGCATTCTGGTGAACGTGGACGTGATTGCTGGAAGCTACGTGAATGGTAGCGCTCAACCGACGATCTATTCCTTCTTTCCATCGTGTCGCCAGGTTATAAGATCATGGAACGACCTCGAAATTTAGTTTATCTACCAGTGATTTTAGACACATTGTATAGTCTCAAAACCACGTTGACGGATCAAAATGGTGAACTGTTAGATCTTCGCGGAGAGAGGGTGACGATACGATTTCATATAAGAGAAATATAAAAGCAAAAAAAAAAAAATATTGTATATATATATAAATAACAAAAATAAAATAAACGCAATATTAATTTTACAAAAATTATTTAATATATATAATTATCATTAAAACAAAAAAAAAAAAACAATTGAAGAAAATATATTTAAAGAAAAAAAAATTATGACACAATACGTGGTTAAAAACGTGAACATATCCGCAGGACAGAGGAAGAAACTTAAGAGAGCGTTAACAACTCGAGGCGAGGCGGTGAGATTCAAATTCACTCACGAAGATCTGACGAGTGGTGGTCAGGATTCGATCGCCTGGACCAGAAGTCAACTCAAAAAGATGGAGAAAGCAATTCGTGATGGAAGAGGGTTGATGCTGAGATTGAGTCCCGCTCAATTGAGATACAATTTGAGAATGAAAGGCAGTTTCCTACCGCTATTGACAGGAATCGCTGCAAAAGCATTACCCTTTGCCGCAAAAGCATTACCCTTTCTCGGAAAGACTCTTGGCATGGGAGCTCTCACGGGACTCGCGAGTTCGGCAGTTGAGAAATTAATGGGTGTTTTTGAAGAAGGGAGGAGCCGTGTGTCATGTCCACGTAGATGACAGCGGTAAAGGATTGTATCTAGAACCCGTTAGAGGTGACAACTCTTTGAGTGGAAATGGTCTCTATCTGAAGAGTGGACGGAACGCTGAGCGACTCGGCAAGGGTTTGTTGTTTGGTGAGAATTCGCCATTTGAGAATATACCGATTTTGAATATGTTATTATAATGTAAAAAAAAATATATAATTATATAAATATAAAATATAAATCATAGAAAGTATAAAATAATATATAAAATAGATAAAAAGGTGGAAAAACAATTAGACGATAATGATGAATATCGCAAGATAGAGTGTGAAAAAGATGTGGAAAAATGATTAGGCGCTAATGATGGATATCTTAGGAAAGAACTGATAAAAGAGTTAAATAAAGATCGGGATATGCAGTTGAAATTTAAAAGAATGAGACATTTTCCACCGTTACCACTACCTTCTGAAGAGAATGGTAATGATGCTAGTGTTATCGAAAGATGCACAACATTCGTTCATAATTATGATTCGGATAAACAAATGTGTTCTTATAAAAACATAGCATATCACAAAAAAAGAAAAAAAAAGAAAAGGAGAATTGATGCTGAAATTTGAGAAAAAAGGAAACGTTATTATAATATATGGGCAATAGTGAAGAAGGAAAACAAAAAAAAAAACAAAAAAAGTAATGAGATCTAAAGATGATCTCATTACTTTTTTTTTCCTTCTTCTTCGCTAAAAATCAATCTCTCTATTGTTTATATTTCCAAGTCCGTTATTAGCGTGTTGACACTCGTGTTTTCTCCTTTTTCGAAAATGTGTTGAATGTTTATCTTTACTTTTTTAAGTTTTTTTACTTCGGTCAACGCGCTCTCACCACCCGATTTGTCCACGAGTTCGAGAGAGATTTTTGGATATATGTAACTTACATAGGGCAACGACAAATCGCTCTTGTCAAATTCTCTGTCTTCGGCGACGATGATATTCTGCAGATCGCTTTCGTACTCGTAAAACAAATCGAGCATGGCTTCGTCCAATTTCAAAGGCATGCTATATTTGTCGTATTTGTGCTGTAAGCCCTTCGTCTCGACCTCGTTCAATTCGATGGAATCGTGTCGTTGTAATCTATAGATTTTACAACCAAGTTTCTTACACATTTTGACTCCTTTCAATTTCTATTTGCATCTTTTAGGTGTTGTTGTCATGATTGATTATTTGTTTTTTTTTGTTTTATGAATTCTTGTAAATAATGTATATTTTAAATTTTTGTATTTAATAATTTGTTAAAAAAGTTTGTTTTTTTTTTTTTTTACTCTTTATATATATATAAAAAAAAAAGTTTTTTTAATTTTTTAATTTTCTTTAATGTAAAAATTTTTTTTGTAAAAGTTTTTTTTTTCTCTTTATATAAATAAAAAGTTTAAATTTAACGTCCTTTTTTTTTTCTCGTATTAATTCAATTTTTTTTTTCACGTTAAGGAACATAAAAAATTGTTTAATTTCATTAAAAAAAATTTTTTTTTTTTTAATTCCTTCAAAAAAAAAAAAAAAATTTTATTTTTTTTGAAGGAATTAAAACATAAGAAACATAAAAAATTGTACATTAAGGAACATAAAAAAAATGATTAATTTCATCAAAAAAAAATCTTTACATTAAAGAAAAATTAAAATTAAAAAAAAAATCTTTTTTATATATATAAAGAGTAAAAAAAAAAAAAAACAAACTTTTTTAACAAATTATTTAAAAACAAAATTCGAAAAAAAAAAATATTCTTACAAATGGAGCAAACAAATAAAAAAAAAATGGAAAATTTAAATGAGAAAACCGTACCTCAGTTAAACGAGATTTGTAAACTACTAAAAATTCCACATTTCAGAAATCATAGAACTAAATCAAAAAAAATTGAAGTCATACGGGAATATTGTTTGCGAAACAATGGAAAGAAAAAAATCATAAGATCGGAAGTGGATAAACTTAAACAGTCAAAAAATGCATCGATTGTTAAAAAGGAGAAGATGACTAAACGAAAAGCCGTTGAGGAACTTCAAGTTTCAAAAGACAAGAAAAGAAAAACTAAAACGAAAACAAGTGATGTACTTCATATTCTAGACAAACGAGATATATCGAGCGAAATTCAACAAGCAATCAACGAAGGAAAAGGAGAAGAATATGTAGCACGACTCGTCACGGAACTATTCCAATCGAAGCCCGTAGAACGAGAGAGTGCGATCAAAGGCATTTTTAAAACTTTCGATGTGGTTCCCTCGTTCAAGAAAATCGATCCGAAATTGTTCATGGAACGGGTGAAGAAAAAAGTATTGGATTTGTTTCACGAACACATGAACGTGGGACAAAAAATTAAGATGATACTCCATTGCGTGATGAATAAAATCGACGTGAAGTCCGGCGAGAGCATCGTGAAAAATGCATATTTCAGATCTAACGTCGAACCTGTACTTCGAGGTTCAGATTTATCGGACGTTTTCGAAAAGATGAAAGACAAGATGTTGACGTCTCTCGTGAATTATCAACATGAAGGTAGTAATTGGACGTTCGATGAGGTGTTGAAACTCGAAATTCATATAACTAAAAATGATTCGTTGAAAGGATCTTCCTACGTGGAATTACTGTATTTCTTAGCTAAAAAACATTCTGTGGTCAATGTGAGAAATAAAGATGATCAGTGTTTTAAATGGGCAGTCACCTCTGCTTTATACCCTGTCAAAATGCACTCCGACAGAGTTTCTCGTTACGAGGAGACTTCTAAAAATCTCGATTGGACCGGAGTGACTTTTCCAACGCAGTTAAAACACATCAAACATTTCGATGCTCAAAATCCCACCATAGCGGTGAACGTCTTGGGATACGACGATGAAAAACGAATGATCTATCCTCTCAGACAGACTTCGTATCTCGAAAGAGAAAAGACGATTATTTTATTATTGATTTCGAATGGTGACAATCGTCATTATTGTTGGGTTAAAAATCCGAGCCGATTACTGTCGAGACAAAATAATAAACATGAACATAAGATATGTTTATGTTGCAACTGCATGAACATGTTTCAGAGCGAAAAATTGTTAGCGAAACATCAGGAATATTGCAACGAAAATCAAGGTGTCGCCATCGAAATGCCCAAACCCAACACCATCGTGAATTTTGAAAATCGCAATAGAAGGTTAAAAGTACCATTCATCGTGTACGCCAATTTCGAATGTTTCACCACGAAAATGAGTTCCTGCCAACCTAACGCTCTTCAAAGTTATGTTGAAAGATATCAAAAACACACGCCTTTGGGTTATTGCATTTACATGAAATGTGCTTTCGACTCGCAACACGACATGGGTCCCTTCACCTACACGAAACAGTGCGAAGACGACGACGTGGCTCAAAGGTTCGTGGAAGAGTTAGAATCGAAAATTCAAATGTTATACGACAAATTCAAAACTCCGGCGAAAATGATCATCACGCGAGAGCAGCAGGACGAAAATAACAGAGCCACCGAATGTCACATATGCAGACAATCGTTCGACGAGAATTCGGAGGAAAATGGGAAGGTTAGAATCCATGATCATTACACGGGTCTGTATTGCGGTCCGGCTCACAGCAAGTGTAATTTAAAATATCGAGACGCTGTTTTCTATCCGGTGATATTTCACAATCTCTCGGGTTACGACAGTCGTCTGTTTGTGAAAAATCTAGGCACCTACCACGAAGAATTAAATTGCATCGCAAACAGCGAAGAAAGATACATTTCATTCACAAAATGGAAGGTCATGGAGAAGAAAAGAGTAATCGACGGAGAGACATTGGAAGAAAAAACAAAATCCATTCGTAGAAGCATACGCTTCATCGACAGTTTTAAATTCATGTCGACCGCTCTGGAAAAATTAGTCGATAACATGAGCAAGGATAAATTTAAAATCACGAGCGAACATTTCGGAGAACGAGTAGACGTCATGTTGAGGAAAGGAGTCTATCTTTATGATTACATGAATGATCTAAAGAGATTCGATGACAGCGCACTTCCTTCAAAAGAAGATTTTTATTCAAAATTATACGAATCCGACATTTCCGCTGAGAATTACGAACATGCTAAAAACGTGTGGAAATCATTCAATATGAAAACCATGAGAGATTATCACGATCTCTATCTGAAGACTGATGTTCTGCTCTTGGCAGACGTGTTCGAAAATTTTCGAGATGTCTGTCGTCGAAATTACGATCTAGATCCCGCTTGGTATTTCACCACACCCAGTCTGGCGTGGGACGCTCTGTTGAAGACCACCGAAGTCCAATTGGAATTATTATCCGATGTGGACATGTTGCTCATGTTCGAAAGAGCTACGTGAGGTGGCGTCTCAATGATCTCCCACAGATATTCTGAAGCTAACAATCCCTACATGAAAGAAGGTTTTGATTCGAAATGGTTGAATAAATACATACAGTATTGGGACGCTAATAATCTGTATGGTTGGGCTATGAGTCATCCTTTACCGATTGGAAATTTCAATGGGTAACGGAACCGGAAGAGATGCAAAAATTGGAGAGACTATCCTTGCATTTTAGAAGTCGATTTGAACTATCAGGAAGAATTACACGATCTACACAACGATTATCCGCTAGCTCCCGAACGAATGGAACCAAACGAAGGAGACGAAGAAAAACTCATTCCCAATTTATTTAACAAACGTAACTACGTCGTCTACAGTGAGAATTTGAAACAATATGTCGATTATGGGATGAAATTAGTCAACATACATCACATCATTCGATTCGACAAAGAGCCTTGAATGAAAAAATACATTGATCTCAACACGAATCTCAGAATTTGAGCGGAGAACGATTTCGAAAAAGATTTCTTCAAACTCATGAACAACTGTGTGTACGGTAAATCGATGGAAAACATCAGGAAGAGAACCGATGTTCGACTCGTCACATCTGAGAAAAGAGCTAAAAAATTAGTGGCGAAACCCAATTACAAACACCGAACCATATTCGACGAAAATCTAGTAGCCGTTCACATGCAAAAGACGCACCTGAAGTTCGACAAACCGTATTATCTCGGACCGATCATCTTAGATATCAGCAAACAATTGATGTACGAGTTTCACTACGATTACGTCAAACGAAAATTTGGTGATAAAGCCAAACTACTGTTCACCGACACAGACAGTTTAGTGTACGAGATAGAGACAAAAGATGTCTACCAAGATATATCTCTGGACGTGGCCACATGGTTCGACACGAGCAATTATCCCATCGATCACCAGTCCAACATTCAATCAAACGACAACAAGAAGGTGTTAGGTAAATTTAAGGACGAGAGCAGCGGTAAACAAATCGTCGAATTCGTGGGCTTGAGACCCAAACTCTATGCTTATCGTCTAGAAGATGAGGAGATCAAGAAGTGCAAAGGAGTTAAAGCGTGCGTAGTGAAGAAAAACATCTCTTTCCAAGAGTATAAAGATTGTCTGTTAGGAAGTGGTCCGGTGTATAAGACTATGAAATCGATTCAAAGCGAAAATCACGACTTGTGTACCGAAATAGTCAACAAGATTTCGCTGACGGCCGACAACGATAAGAGATTCGTGTTAAACGATAAAATAAACACTTTGGCACTCGGACATTGGACTTTAGACGATAGGATTTCAGATATGATTGAGGATGATAGGATTCCAGATATGATTAAGGATGATAGGATTCCAGAAAATCAAGAGGATTATGGAAATCGATAGAGACATCGATAGAGTTAGTTTAAAAAGAAAAAGAAAAAAATTTTAAAAAAATAACGTCATTTTAGTGAATTATAATAAAATAAATTTAATTAAAAAAAAATATACGCATTTATGCATAAGAAAATAGAGATATCAGTAGAAGGTGTCGTCTTACCTAACAAACCCCTATCCAACATCGATCTGTCGAATGCGGCGAAGGATTTGAAAATCAAAGATTTTCTAGGTGTGTTTTCCAGAGATGCCTTGCCGAAGAGAAGACCTCGACAATCGGAATGTGGAATTTTAAATCTAGACGATTTATCAGGTGAAGGCACTCACTGGGTGGCGTGGTTCAAGAACGGGAAGAAGAAGAATTATTATTTCGACAGCTACGGAATCTCACCGCCGAAAGAAATAAAGAACTATTTCAACAAAACGATGGTTCATCACAACACGGAACGAGTGCAATCACCAGATCAAGTGTTTTGCGGTCACTTATGTCTCTACGTTCTCAAGAGATGGTCTGAAGGAGATCGGTTTCAAGACCTTCTCAATGAGTTACATTAGAGAGAGAGATTTTTTTTTTTATAATATATAAAGGTAAAAAAATTATTTTAACAAATTTAATCGAATAAAAACGAAAAAAATAAAATATAGTGAAATGATTCATTTTTTTAATAAACTGCATTTGAAATATATTTTTTAACAACAAAAATCTCAAAACAACATGCCAGTCGATAAATTTGGTAGAAGTGCCGACGAAAGCCGACCCAAAAAGAAGAGGAAGACGCTCGAAGTCGATGATGGTTACGACGTTGCCAACTTGGATGAACGTTACATTTGGAGATATGAACCTTGAGAGGAACCTTTGAACATGAACGATAAGAAGCTCTACAATCTTCCCGAACTGATAGATCTCGCAGATGCTGTGACTAAACAATACGTCAACAGGCGGAACGCAGATTTTGAACGAATCATGCTAGATAATTACGTGGATAAAGCCATGACTGACGATCTCGATCTGAAATCCAAACGTTTGGTGAACGTCGCAAATCCCATAGATCCCACCGATGCCGCAACCAAGAAATATGTGGACGACTCTCACGTGCGATTCAGCGAACATCTGAGAAATAGATACGTTCAGAAAACGATGCACTCGGAATTGAACGCCAATTCTAACAAGATAACGAACTTGGCCACTCCCACAAATCCCAAGGACGTGGCGACCAAACACTACGTAGATCTGGAACAGAGAAAGTCTGATGGGCGAGAAATGAAATCGGATCTGAATGCGGGATTCAACAAGATATTGTTGAATCTGTCAAAGGTCGACGACACGGATGCGGACTCAACCGCGGTCAACAAGGGCTACATAGATTCTGCCGTGATACGATCACAAGAATATGTAGAATCGCAAGTGGACGATCTCTACCTGAACAAACAATCTAGCGGAACCATGGAGGGTGGTATCAACATGAACGGTGAGAATTTATTCGTACTCAATCACGATCCCGAATTCGATTCCAGCATGGTCAGCAGGAAGTACGTGGATGACAACTCAGTCTGGAGAAAGTGCGACATCATGGAAGGTAAACTAGACATGGGCAGACACGCGCTCACGAATCTACCGGATCCCGTGAACATGACGGACGCCTGCACCCTGATTTCGGTGGTGAAAAGACTCAAATATGCTAGAAAATTTATCACCGTGTGGGCCGAGGAGGCCGGCACGTTAGAGGAGGGAAAAACCAAGTGGTCTTTCGGAAACGGAGGTAGCGGATCGAAACATGGTCAGGTGGGATATCCCATGCCGTTGGGAGGTGAAATCATTCGAATGTCTCTGGCTTCCTCGGATTTGAATAACAGAGCGGTCGTCAATCTCGTGGTGAATGGTGTTGAGAGTGATAAGAAATACAGCGTTGAAAAGACTGAGAATCAACACGCGAATGTTAGCACGTTTGCCACGCCTCTCAAAGTGAACCCCGGAGACAGGATTAATTTCGTTATGAAAACCAATAATCCCGAAGCCGCCACTTCCGTGATGAGTCTACTGATCAAACTAGATCCCTTGAACAAACAGTGAATGCGTGGAAATAATTAATTAAAAAAAAATAATGAGTGATTATTAAAAGCAAAAAAAAAAGTAATGAGATTTAGAAAGATGTTCAATCTCTCTAGATCTCATTACTTTTATTTTTTTGGGGGGGGGGGGGGTTTGTTTTAATACGTTATTTTTCATAATGTTTCATCTCGTGAAATTGGATCACTTATCTCGAGACACGCGTCGACATCTATTTTAGCATTTCGAAGAGCTTTTATAAATTCTCAAAAAGCAGTCGGTCCTCTATACATCAACATGTCTAAAATTTTTCTGGTCTTATCTTCTATCAAGATTTTACTTTCGATTTCACGTCTCATATAATCGGTCAATATCAAAGGTTCTGTTTCGACTAAAGTGTCTAGAATTATTGCTAGCGAATCTTGCAAAATATTTTTAATCAAAACACGTCTGTTTCTTCTTAAGTATTCTCTTTCTTTATCATTCATTTTTATAATAATTTTTTTAATTTTTATTTATTTTTTTTTTTTTTTTTTTCACACACGTCTCTCATCGAATGATCAACATCTTATTTCCATCCGATTCGAATTGTAATTCTCTGTCCAACAGGACAAGGGTGAAGGCTTTGGTTTTTCTCGGCACGTTCCTATCGAATTGCATCTTGATCTGAATGTCTAAGATGCTACTCTTGAGTCGTTCACTCTGTTTACTGACGACGAATACGAACATGGGATACATCGACTTGTATTCGCCGGGAGATATGTTAGGGTTGCTCATCAATTCATCTAGACCGTGATGCTTCTTGCTTCTTTCTAAAATCAGCGGCGTCGCCGTACAGTCTGCAGAAATCATTCTTGTCGAACGACGCATTGTAATCGATTGCTGGATATCTTGTGGCATTCAGAAACACTTGCATGTTTCTCAAATGGCAGTGATCGAACAGCGACACATTCTGTTCCTGAGACCCATCCTTATCAGTCTGAAACACAACCACGATGAAACGCGGTCTCTCAGAAGCGGATTTCACCGTCAATCTCCAATCGAAATGATTTGTGGAGGGTGGAATGCTAGCTGTGTCGCACTGTCTCATTCTAAATCCCACAGGTAATTTACTCTTGGATTCTATGATCTTGTAGAGACGCGTTTTTTCCACGACCGAAGGCTCCATGTGTGGAACAAACCACGATATATTGTGTAGAGTTATCTTACCCGCATCGGTCGCAGTGAGTCTCACTATTACGTCGTCGTTTCCTTTTTGAATCAACGTCAGATTGTGTTTGAATCCGTACATGATCTTGTTGTAATCGTCCACGAATCCGAAGATGTGTTTCAAAGGTATCCTGAACGAAAACGTTCCTTTAGGTCTGGACGTCTTGACGGCATAGTCGAACATCGCGGTGGCGCCGGCGCCGGCGCTAGCAGGGCCGATGGTGTCTTTCATCCACAACTGATTAAGTCCTCTGGATTTCGAAAAATCATCCGGATACGTCAAGAGTCCGAACATCGTGGTGGCCTGACCGGGATGAAACACAGATTCTATCTCTTGTCCGGATAGCATGTATTTTATATTACTGAATAGATGCATGATGCCATTATTGGCTAGAGTAACCATGTCGTCGTTGGCGAAGTCGCTCCCATCTTCCTTGGTGAGACATCCCTGCACCACTATGTAACTCTTGCTAGGATGGACGAATAGATCTTGAGTTTCGATGTTGATTCTTATCTCTCCCGCATTGTTCAAACTCGTTCCGGTTACTGGTTTGTATTCGTGAACCTCATATTCTTGAAAACTTTCATCTTTCACTATGCTTTGTGCTATATTTAGTATATTTGTCATTTTTGAAGGGTTTTTGTTTTTTTTTTGTTTATTAATTAGTTTGCTTTTTTTTTTATCTAAAAATAGTTTTAATTATTTTTTATTATTATTTTTCTCTCTTATATATATATGTGTGTAAACAAGAAAATGTTAAAGAGAGTAAATAAAAGAAATTTGTTTTTCTTTATCAAAACTTCATCTTCTGTAATTGTTGTTCGTAAAACTTTCCGATGATCTCTTCTCCATCCAAAGCTTCGATTTCGTAAGTCACCGGATCAGTGTGAAAAATATTGATTATCACGAAGATTTCCGAGGTCCATCGAGGAGTATAACCCTTTTCGAAGTGCTTCTTATAAGCGTAGATTCTCACTCGATCGCCGACTGCAAATTTCAGCATTCTAGACTTCTTCCTAATCTTAGATCTCTCAGGATATAGATTCGCGTAGACCCGTTTTTCGTTTCGAGGATCGCTAGCTTCCACAGGAGTCATCTTGATCGATCTGTGTCACGTGTTGTTGTAATCTTTAACCAGACCGTTCAGAGCGTATATGTATTTCTTGGTCGAATTCGCCGTGAAGTATCTATGCATTTTTTCCTTCATCGTTCGATTCCAACATTCCACCACGCTGGCTTTCTCTTCGTTTTCGATCGAGTAGAGATCGACCAATCGATGAACGTGCTTGTTGTAGAATTCCTTTCCCTTATCCACCCACAATTTATTCGGTTTTCAAGAAGACGAGTCGAACACGCTCTTCAGAGCCTCGGCGATGCAAGGCCCCGATTTATTCTTCAAAGCTCTG
Source organism: Pictodentalium vernedei (assembly GCA_031216915.1). Lineage (NCBI taxonomy): Eukaryota > Metazoa > Mollusca > Scaphopoda > Dentaliida > Dentaliidae > Pictodentalium > Pictodentalium vernedei. The sequence goes on from CM062295.1 coordinate 755,258,687, forward strand.
ATCCAACCGTATTTGGAAAACACGTCGATGACCGTCAATAGATATTTGACACCCTCGTTCCACCTCGAAGATGATCTCATGTCGACCAAGTCGGCAGACCAAATATCATCCAAACCCTTCACGAACACCCTTCTCTTTCGAAATTTATGCATGATGGGTTTGTGTAACTCCTCGGCCAATTTGCTCGTCAATAATCGTTTCTTCTTCTTTTCAGATGCACTTTTTTTTTTGAACGCCTCATCAGATTGCCGACCAGCGAACGTTCTACTCTCTCCTGGTCGGATTCGATATGCCTCTCAATTTCCCCAACATGTTTTTATCGCAGACATCGTTGCGAGTCTTGGTGTCGGGATGTCCGGCATAGCACAGATCGTGATCATACGCGGTCGCGTCTACCCTATTCACAGGTTTGCTCCAAGATTTAGGAGTCAGATCGGCGTTGAGTCTTGTTCAATTTCGTTCCAGGTCCCGTGAAACTGTGACCAGGCAGATGCATTTCGAAAGGTAGATTATTGATCATTTTATTCACGATGCCTTTACCTTTGCTCGCATTCTTTTTTTTTGATGAATCGAGTCTTGATAGAACCACACACGTCGCAAAAGCATCGGTCTGTCGTTTTTAGCTCGTACTTCTTGAGAATTACTCTTCTCGGTAACTCTCTTACACTTTACGCAATACATTTTTTTGAGAGTTATTTAAATTAATTTCGTTTTTATTTTATATATAAATTTAATATTTTTTTTTAAAATTCTGTTCTTATTATATATATTTTTTTTTCAATCGCTGCTCTTGAGTTCTATCATCTTACTGAATTCCTCCCTAGCCTCTTTCCTCCCCTTTTCCACGAGAGAATCCTTCATCTCTTCCTTGATGATCTGACGAGTCTTGATTCTCACGGCTTCTTTCATGGCTTTGTATTTCGTTTTCTTGCCTAATATCGCAAAGTATTCTCCATCCGATATCCTACCGTCCTTCAACGCCATCAAGATCATTTCAGATATCGTGTCGATCTTGGAGTCGGCTAAGACGCGAATCTTGTCGTGTTTCCTCGCCTTCAGATATAATTTCCTACTCAAAAAGTTTCCAAGCGTGCTAAACAATCCAGCGGCGAGAGCCACTCCTTTTATGGTTAACACGAGCAGAATACCGACCGCGGTCGACAACAATCTGATGCCGGCTGCGTGTAAACCCATGGAAATCGTGATGAGTGTCGTGTCGATCGCGTTGACGAATTTCACGAAACGTGAATACTTCTTCTGGAGACAACGACGAGAATCTCTCTCTCGAGTTAGATACGATTGGATTCTACTGATTTGATCGATGCGATACCTCTCTCCTCTTTCTTTTTCTTCTAGCGACGGTGCCGTCGGCAAAACGCCGTTCGGCTTCTCGTCCTTGTCGTCATCTAACGTCGGATACAATTTATTTCTGGTTCTCATTTTTGTGTTTTTTTTCTTTCTAATATTAGATAAAAAAAATTTATGTGTGTATTTATTTTTTATTTTCTATTCTCCCTTATTTTATATCAACGAGAAAAAAACTTAGACGTATGCTTCATTGAACAATAATTTCATGATGCATCCCTTGTCTTCTAAAGTCAGATTTCTACGCGCCAATTTCAGTTCTTCCGAAACTGTGGGCTTGTCTCGATCCTTACAGAAGAGTAATCTCTTCCAAAACGCGATCACTTCGTCGATTTGAACGCGTTTGAATGCCGGTTCGAAATACTTGACGACCATATCTTCCCTTTCCATCGTCAGACACGAATGATTCTCGTGATCGAAGTCTAGGTGATCCCAACATCCGACGCATCGTTCTAACAAGAGGCGACTTAGTTGGTCATTCACGCAGAATGCGTAGGCTCTCATCAGCATTTTTAAAAGAAACCTTGCTCTAATAGTCTGGGAAGCGCTCATGATTTACGTATTTTTTTTTTATTACCTATTCGATTTGATATATTTATTTTTTTAAATAACTATTTATTTATATTTTTTTTTTCTCTCCTATATATATCAATCACTTTTTTTATTTCCTCGACCTTCAATTTGATAGGTCACGTGACCACCTTCTCGAAACTTCGATAATGGTTCAACTCACATTCATGAAACTTCATTGGTAGATTGGCCTTGGTGAGGAGAAGAACCCTATTGATTTTGGACTCGCTACGTCAAAGGTCATGGTCAACGTGACCTTGAACATAGTAAATCGCAACAATTCCTTTCCGGATGATAACTTGATAGTAGTTCAACCTACATTCATGAAACTTCATAGGTGGGTTGGCCTTGGTGCGAGGAAGAACTCTATTGATCTTGGACTCACCAGATCAAAGGTCAAGGTCACAGTGACCTTTAACATAGTATATCACAACAATTGGTTTCCGGATGATAACTTGATAGTGGTTCAACCTAGAGTCATGAAACTTCATAGGTGTGTTGGCCTTGGTGCGAGGAAGAACCCTATTGATCTTGGACTCACCAGGTCAAAGGTCAAGGTCACAGTGACCTTGAACATAGTATATCGCAACAATTGGTTTCCGGATGATAACTTGATAGTGGTTCAACCTAGAGTCATGAAACTTTTTTTTGAATTATTAGGTCAAAGGTCAAGGTCACAGTGACCCTTCACATAGTAAATTGTAACCAGTTGGTTTCCAGATGATAAATTGATAATGATTAAACCCACTTTTGTGCTGTCACAACTCGACATTGGATCGGTGATCCTATCAGCATTTTTTTTTTTTTATTATCTATTCGATTTGATATATTTATTTTTTTAAATAACTATTTATTTATATATATTTTTTCTCTCCTATATATATCAATCACTTTTTTTATTTCCTCGACCTTCAATTTGATAGGTCACGTGACCACCTTCTCGAAACTTCGATTTTTTTGATGGGCGTGACCCCCACCCCCACGACGAGGGGAGATAACTTTGTATGAATAAGTTTATGAGAATCAAGCAATCTGATTGGTTAATTAGCAGGTCACGTGACCACCTTCAGAGCCTCAAAAGCCGTTTGCCGATTCTGGGACACTGGTCCAGAATCGGCAAACCGTTTTTTTTATGCTGGTCTAGAACCGGCAAAGCGTTTTTTTCGCGTTCACCAACGATAGATTGAAGGTCTAATCCACGATGGGAACGTAAACAAAGATTTTTATGTAAAATAAAATGTACAATTTCGTACATTTTTCACTTTTTTACATTCGACACGTTCGCCAACGGGTATTTGAACGTTAAAAGTGCGTTCTAGGAGTCTCAAAGTAACAGCCGATTCTGGACCACCATAAAAAACCGACATTTTTGCGAACAAGCATGCGATTTAACACTGAATCCTACGATGGTAAACGCACCATGTTTCATGTACCGTACAGTACATGTACCAAGTGGTCCAGAAACGGCCTATATTACCTACTAGTGGATTTTAGTTTCAACTTTGAGACTAGTCAACTTCAGTTTTGGGCTGAGTGAACTTAGTTTGGGACGAGTCAACTTCAGTTTTGGGCCGAGTGGACTTTGATTTGGGACGAGTCGACTTCGGTTTTGGGCTGTGTGGACATTAGTTTGGTATGGGTCGACTTCAGTTCGGGACGAGTGGGTTTGGGGTCGAGTGTGCTTTGGGCCGAAAAGACTGGTTACCTTAGCCAAGCTTTATTAATCGTAATCATGGGATTTGGACTCATCACTACAACAACATTACACTTTCAGTTTTTACGAACATCATCCTATCTTTAGCCGATTGTTTACATTCAAACAACAATGGGATTTGATAGCATTCAGTGATAAATTTCAGCCAGTCAAGTCGGCTACTGCATTGTCGAAACACTCTCTTGAGGCTCAGTACCTGCCTACTTTTCAGTTTAGTTGGAACAAAACATGCAAAATTGTCATTCATCTTGACGATCTGAGTTCTAGATAAGAATTAAACCAGACCTGCCAAAATTTTAATTTTGCGTAACCCGAAAACGGGTCCCGCAAATTTTTTGGAGTAACCTATTTTGCTTTGTGTAACCCGTTTGTATAATAATGAAAATTATGTGCCAAAAAGAAGCCAGGAGCATCAGATTGAGCAGGAAATGGATTTTTATTGAATATAATGCTTCTGGCTTATTGTTGGCTCATTTATACCTTGATCGGTACTAAGCTCATTCTGATGTTTTACAAATAAACAGTTCACATTGTTGTATTCCTTATTTTTTTACTATTGTGTTCTGTGTCTCCAAATAATTTATACCCACCCAATCTACTATCTTTAAAACCGTTCTCGAAACAAATTGGTGGTGTGGGAAGGAGGGGGGGGGGGGGGGGGGCAGAGGGCAGCTCGATATATAATATGACTGGTGACTTGAGTCAACAAACATCTTGTTCACGTTTACTGAGAGTTGAGTGAGGGTGTGGGGGTCATTTACCGGCAGTGTTACAACTTACAAGTAACATTGCTAGCCTTGTCATCAAATTTACACAAATTCTGTGCAAATTCATGAACGGAGCCCGGTTTACAGTTTCTTTCAATATTGGACTACTGGGCATGTTTCATACCATCAATGTACTGTCTAACGCCACTGATGACCACACCCTGCAGCCCTGTTTGGATGCCTCTTTTAATACATGTGTATGGAGTCCCACTTTGTTGAACACATTAGGCATTTCATATTGAAGACTTTCCTCTCCTCGTTGACCTCAAAGGTAAAGTGGTGTGACATTGGCCACTTTCTAAAGGTTTTCTCCATTACGGATTCTGGGTCTGACTTTTTTAAAAAGTGATCTTTGGTCTGACATTTTAGAACATTCCCCAGAACTTTTGCCTCAAATTTGAGTTGTAAAAACCTTCAGAACATTACCACGTGTAGGTGACGAGCATCTGTTACAAAGAGCACATGTGATTCGCTCTACACACCTCATTCACACGACGTCATCACTGTTTTATTTTCGCCAGAGCCTTACGCCATTGGTTGATTCACTTTATAATTTATTTGTACCAGATGATCAGGGTTTAGAACTTTCAGTGTTTGAGCTTGTGAAGAAAATACCTTTTCGCAACAGAATTTATTGCTGGTTAGACTTTCTTGAATTCGAAACGAACTAGAGCAATGAAGATGGCTTGTCATGCCCTTCAATATTTAATCGATGAGCGTGTTTTAAATCATCAACCAAATACCTAAGGGCACTGCAAGCCATACGTTTATGCGGTTTTATGCCATCTCTTTTTTTGTCTCACCACAGTGATTATACTGCTTGTTGCAGTCCATGATTGGGGGCGTCTTTTTGGGTGTTTGGTCACTCACTCATTCAGTTCAGACACCCCTTCATCATCGACTTAGTAACTAAAATGGTGCAACATTGGCCGACTTTTGAAAGTTTTATTTTAGTGAGAGATTCCTGTTTGGATGTTGTGGTATTGTCTGACATTTTTTATTCAGCCCTCAGTTGGAAATTCGAGGAATTTCTTGAGTGACCAAAACATTGGACCCGCGTCAGGAAGTTTGCGTGAGCGTTGTGTAATCTGTGCGATCGCACGTGCAATTCGGGCAGGCCTGATTAAACCTCATTTTTTTTTGGGGGGGGGGGGGGGGGGGGAACTATTCATTTTGTGTGTCATTCCATGCCATTCCACGACATTCTGTGTCATTTCGGTGTTTAGGAGGACCGACAATAATCACCACAATAGAACACGACACAATTAGGGATTTCCTAGTCCTTTACTTGTACAGTACATGGAGAGTGTATTATCCCTAAATCACCTGCAGAGTGCAGAGTGAAGATTCTACCCAAGCAATAATTGCAGATTTGTTGCAAAGTATAACTATCACAAGCAAAGTTCCCGCAAATGGAGCTCCGGGTTAAACCCGAAGGTCCATTGGCTGAAACATTGCTTGTGTTTTGTCCATATGTACAGAATTTGAAAGTGATATGTTGGATGATAACTCCACTCCACAGGTGATTTAGTTACAATCCACTTTCCATGTACTGTACTTCTATATAACGACGGATACAAATAATTAATAATTTGCAGACCTGGAGTAAAAAGTGATCGTCTGTCCTTTCATTTATTTATGTGTGTTCCTACCCTAAATTAGTTTTAGAGGTGAAATATAGAGAAATTATTTTACAATTAATCTCCGAAGAGCATGCCGACTAAATTGCAGAGCTTTTCAGTAATTAAATGGAATCAAAACGCATAGATAAACATTCAGATTAAAGATCTGAGGCCATTCAAGATGCGACACAAGTACATTAGTTTCAACTCAGATGACAGTCAGAACAATTATAAACTATGGGGCGTTTTATTCATTCCAATGAGATGCTATACAAGTAATGGAAATAAGTTTATTCTGAAATTCCTGAGTCTGATATTTCATGAATATGAATTAAATATAATACATAAATTATACATCAGAATGAAGGTTGTGGAATAGAGAACACAAAAAATATATTCATTCATCTCACAGTGTTGATAGTAGACATGATTCGATCCGCAAGTATACAGAAGAAGTCTGATGATTCGATCCGCAAGTATACAGAAGAAGTCTCCTTGGTTACGAATCGAAATTAAGTATTTTTATTGTTTACTAATCATATATATCTCATTTTCAGGTTATTTTATTCAACTTTGTGGGGAGTTAGTTTAGTATAGTAACTGGGACAAAGTTAGGAGGCCTTAAATAAAACTGTGAGCGCTAAGTTGTCGAACGGTTCGTCGTGTTGCTTTTTGTTGCGTGTTTACAGTTTTCCCTGTCCGATCGCGTAATTTTGTCTTGATGATGGCGAGCAAGTCTGTTCAGACGGAGGTAAGTATGGAGGTAAATACGTGTAATATCGCGGTTCAGGTCAACGGTGCCAACGGAGTAAGTATTGGTGTGCAGACAGAGGTCACTGGGGGTGTCGGTCAGAGCCGGGTTGGTGGGGCCACCGATGGCGATATTGGGCTTGAAGTTTGTAAACAGTGTTCTATGAGGTATGGGGACTGTCGCTCGATGGGATATGGAGAGGTATGTGCAAACTGTCAGGAAATCCTCCGCCTACTTGAGACAATTGTTAAGTTTGAGGGGGAGATTGCTGAGCTGAAGGGAAAACTTGGTAGGGCGGGGCTGTCTGGAGTTACGCCTGTGAAAGTGGCTTTCCGAGAAGGATGGAAGGTTGTCGGTGGTTCTAAGAGGAAACATGGGGGTAGAACTTTTGATGTGAATGAGGTAGGTGATGAGGTGGGGGCTGCTAGAAAAGTACGTAGGACAGATGAGGGGGGCCCAGGCCGGAGCAATGCTGTAAAGCGTTTGGCGTGGACTACCAAAAGTGGTAGGAAAGGGGGGCCAGAGAAGCAGGTAGATAGGGGTGTAAAGTCCAAAGGCAGTGGGGAGTGCAGCACCAGAAACAGATTTGATGTGCTCGATTCGGAAGAGACAGAGGAGGAGATGGAGGTAGTTGCAACAGATAGTAGCTTGTGGTCTAGGCCAGGAAAAAGGAGGAGGGATCCGGGGGGAAGACCAGGGGAGTAGTCCAGGTAGCTCAGGGCCTGGAAAGAGACGGAGGGACAAGGATAGGAGTAATCCTAGGTCAAAGATACCGATACCGATATTGATTCCGAGTGGGGCTGTTGGAGAGGAAGAGGACGCTGTAAACAATAGGAGACTAGAGGAGATAAATAGGGCGAGGTCCAAAAGTAAGTTGGTGGTTGCGGGAAGTAGCATAGTTCGGGGGATCGACAAGGTTGTCTGTGGTCCGGACAGTAAAAATAGAACAGTTCTGTGCTTTCCGGGGGCTAAAGTGGAGGACCTGAGGGATAGAGTGGACGGTATTGTAGCTGGGTCGGGGCCGGATCCGGTAGTGGTATTACATGTGGGGTCCAATAACATCAGGGAGAGGAAATCAGTTCGTTTGGTGGACACATACAAGGACCTAATTAGTAAGCTACTTAGCAGGAATGCTCGGATCATCGTTTCAGGGGTGCTCCCCGTTATGGGTGGTGGGAATGAGAGGAACTCGCGGATTATGGCACTAAACGAGGAGCTGGAAGAGCACTGCAAAGACTTGGGAGTACATTTCATTGACCACTGGGATTCATTCTGGGGACAAGGAGAGTTGTATGGGCGAGACGGATTGCATTTAAGTAGGATGGGTACAGACCTGTTGGGCCAAAAAATCTTACAGGTGGCTGGGCCTTTTTTGGAGAAAAGGGGGGTAGGGGACCACAGCCGGTAACCCAGAGTGGCACAAATGCTGGGAACATAGGAAGAACAACAAACATGCACAATACAGGGACATACCAGGGTTATAATAATGTGCCAGTGATGACAAAAAAACAAAGATTCATTAAGTTTGGGTACTGCAACATCCAGGGTCTGCACAAGAAAGTAAGCGAAATATCAACAATGATGGACGAAGGAGACTTCGATATAATGGGTCTAAGTGAGACGTGGATACGACGGGATGAGCGGGTTGATCAGATGAAGGGTTGCGTGTGGATAGGAGCTGGGCGAACTGAGGGTCAGAAACGGGGTGGGGGTGTTGGCATCTACGCTAAAGAGGAATTACAGCCCTCATTGATTACAGATCTCACAGAAGCAAGGACTCAGATTCCAGTATCCAACGAAATAGTCTGGGCAAAAATCAAGTTAGGAAGCAGGAGTGTTGCCGTTGGTGTTGTATACTTAGCAGTGGAGGGAAGTAAGCCCGAGTGGAATGATTCAATATATACAACTCTTAGATCGAATATCACAGAGCTTGGGAGCAGAGGGTTCAGTATTGTCCTAATGGGGGACTTCAATGGGCACATCGGGGATAAGGAGGAGGGCATACAGGGAGGTGATAGGAAAATTAACACGAATGGGAGGAAGATGTTGGACCTATCAAAAGAGCTTGGTTTAAAGATCCTGAACAGGGATGCGAAATGTAAGGGTAAATGGACCTGGGAGAGGAACGATAAGAAAACAATAATTGATTATATACTCACTGACATTAGCGTATGGAGGGAGGTTATAGATGTAGAAATAGATGACGAGGGAAAAAATGACTTGGGTAGTGATCACAACCTGATAACAGTTAAGATTATGGGCAAAAAGACGAATAGAGACAGAAATACCTTCAAGGAAGTTTGGGGACTAAAACAAGGAGCCGACTGGAAGCAGTTTCGGGAAAAACTAAAACCAAATCTTGAATGTATACCTAGGGATGCAAATGTCCAGAGTATTTCAGATGGCATAGTAAATAGCCTAACAGAGGCAGGTAAGGAGTGTATAGGAAGGGTGAGGGTCCCAACGAGAGAGCTTGGATACAGGGTTAACGAGGGACTGAAAAAGGCTATAAAAGAAAGGAAGGTAAAATGCGCTGCTTACAGAAGAAGTAGGAAGCTTAAAGGGGTGGATAACAATGACACGAGACTAATGAAAGGAGAATATGAACTGGCACGGAAAAAGGTGAATGAGATAAAGAATAATAATAGGAAGGAGCGCAATTGCAGTCTTGCCAGAACAATAAAGAAAACGGGGGGTTCGAGCTCAAACGTATTTTGGAACTGGGTAAATAAACGGGGGATAAGTAGTGTGCAGAGTATCAAAGTGGATGGGGAAAGTACAGAAGATAAAGGCCGTATCGCTTCAGAGTTAGTCAAGCACTGGGAAAAGATAAACGATAGGCGATGGGGTAGTGGGTCCCCACCAAAAAGAAATACACTGGTGGAGGAGAACCTATCCAATCGTGTATGTAGCGAAATAACGGCAGAAGAAGTGCGGGACGTGGTCTCGAAATTAAAAAATGGTAAAGCGGGAGGGACTGATGAAATTCCGAACGAATTCCTCAAAAATGGAGGGGAGGCACTTATTGAAGTCCTGACAAACCTTTTCAACCTGGCTCTGCGAAAGCAAGAGGTCCCCAGAGAGTGGAGGGAAAGTAAGGTGTCGTTCATACACAAAAAGGGGGATAAGGAAGTTCTAGATAACTATAGGGGGATATCAGTTAGTAGTAACATCGGAAAAGTATTCTGTAAGGTCATATACGGTAGACTAGAGGAAGTTATTGAAGAGAAAGGTTTTTTAGGAGAAATTCAAAATGGTTTCAGGAAAGGACGAAGAGTCACTGATCACCTATTTACACTCACCCAACTGATAGAATCAACAAAGGCTGAAAAGAAAAAGATGTTTCTGGCATTTCTAGATGTGAAAAAAGCGTACGACCGAGTGTGGAGGGAAGGTATGTGGCGAAAGCTCGAGGGCATCGGACTGGGGGGTGACTTTGTGGGAATCATGAAAGCACTGTATACAGATGTGAAAAGCCAACTCAGTCTAGGGAGTATCACCACAAAACGAGTCCCTATGGATATAGGCCTCAAGCAGGGGTGTATCTTTTCACCGATTTTGTTTGCATTGTATGTTAAAGATTTAGGGGACGAACTAATTCAGAGTGCGGAGGGGGTAAATGTTGGAGACATAAAGATACCAGGCTTATTCTTTGCGGACGACATGGTGTTAATGTCTAGCACTGAACAGGGGCTAGAGAAACTGCTGGAAATTGTTGGTAGATATGGGAACACTTGGCGGCTCGAACTAAATGAAAATAAAAGCAAGGTAATACCCGTTGGACGCAAGGTAGATATGACGAAGAGATGGAGAGTGGGGGAATTCTCAATCTCCGAAGGGGAAAGCAAACAAATCACTGTAGGAGAAACGGGAGAGTATGAGTATCTAGGGGTAAGCATAAATATAACGGGAAGAGGGGTGTACAGAAATTACTCAGCCAAATTGATTCTGAAGGGGAAAAGAATTCTGAACCAACTAAAACTTTTAGGGAAAAATAGTTTCAACAAGGTCTTTGTGGGGAAAACACTGTGGGAGAGGGTGGGTTTACCAAGTATAACGTATGGCACTGGCGTGATTCCATTAAACCAAACCGTTATTAAGAAGTTGGAAAATACTCAAAATGATGCCGGCAGATGGATAACAGGGTCGAGTAATGCTGCAGCTTTGGAAGCAGTAAGGGGGGAGCTTGGGTGGATGAAAATCAAGGACAGGGTAGATTTGGGAAAACTGTGTTACTTTAACTACTTGAGAAACCTGCCTGACAACCGGTGGTGCAAATTGATGCTCGATACCATTTGGAATTCTAATATAGAAACGGGGTGGTCAAAACATGTGAGGGAACTAATGGACAATTACTCTATAGAGGTCACAAACATAGAAGTAGGAATGAAAGAAGGCAAAAGGTTTGTCAAAGAGAGAGTCATGGAAGATTACAATCGAAACTGGCGAGCAGGGGTTAGCGTGAAAAGATCACTGCAGGGGTTACACATACAAGGACCTAATTAGTAAGCTACTTACCAGGAATGCTCGGATCATCGTTTCAGGGGTGCTCCCCGTTATGGGTGGTGGGAATGAGAGGAACTCGCGAATTATGGCACTAAACGAGGAGCTGAAAGAGCACTGCAAAGACTTGGGAATACATTTCATTGACAACTGGGATTCATTCTGGGGACAAGGAGAGTTGTATGGGCGAGACGGATTGCATTTAAGTAGGATGGGTACAGACCTGTTGGGCAAAAAAATTTTACAGGTGACTGGACCTTTTTTGGAGAAAAGGGGGGAAGGGGACCACAGCCGATAACCCAGAGGGGCACAAATGCTGGGAACATAGGAAGAACAACAAACATGCACAATACAGGGACATACCAGGGTTATAACAATGTGCCAGTGATGACAAAAAAAACAAAGATTCATTAAGTTTGGGTACTGCAACATCCAGGGTCTGCACAAGAAAGTAAGCGAAATATCAACAATGATGGATGAAGGAGACTTCGATATAATGGGTCTAAGTGAGACGTGGATACGACGGGATGAGCGGGTTGATCAGATGAAGGGTTGCGTGTGGATAGGAGCTGGGCGAACTGAGGGTCAGAAACGGGGTGGGGGTGTTGGCATCTACGCTAAAGAGGAATTACAGCCCTCATTGATTACAGATCTCACAGAAGCAAGGACCCAGATTCCAGTATCCAACGAAATAGTCTGGGCAAAAATCAAGTTAGGAAGCAGGAGTGTTGCCGTTGGTGTTGTATACTTAGCAGTGGAGGGAAGTAAGCCCGAGTGGAATGATTCAATATATACAACTCTTAGATCGAATATCACAGAGCTTGGAAGCAGAGGGTTCAGTATTGTCCTAATGGGGGACTTCAATGGGCACATCGGGGATAAGGAGGAGGGCATACAGGGAGGTGATAGGAAAATTAACACGAATGGGAGGAAGATGTTGGACCTATCAAAAGAGCTTGGTTTAAAGATCGTGAACAGGGATGCGAAATGTAAGGGTGAATGGACCTGGGAGAGGAACGATAAGAAAACAATAATTGATTATACACTCACTGACATTAGCGTATGGAGGGAGATTATAGATGTAGAAATAGATGACGAGGGAAAAAATGACTTGGGTAGTGATCACAACCTGATAACAGTTAAGATTATGGGCAAAAAGACGAATAGAGACAGAAATACCTTCAAGGAAGTTTGGGGACTAAAACAAGGAGCCGACTGGAAGCAGTTTCGGGAAAAACTAAAACCAAATCTTGAATGTATACCTAGGGATGCAAATGTCCAGAGTATTTCAGATGGCATAGTAAATAGCCTAACAGAGGCAGGGAAGGATTGTATAGGAAGGGTGAGGGTCCCAACGAGAGAGCTTGGATACAGGGTTAACGAGGGACTGAAAAAGGCTATAAAAGAAAGGAAGGTAAAATGCGCTGCTTACAGAAGAAGTAGGAAGCTTAAAGGGATGGATAACAATGACACGAGACTAATGAAAGGAGAATATGAACTGGCATGGAGAAAGGTGAATGAGATAAAGAATAATAATAGGAAGGAGCGCAATTGCCGTCTTGCCAGAACAATAAAGAAAACGGGGGGTTCGAGCTCAAACGTATTTTGGAACTGGGTAAATAAACGGGGGAAAAGTAGTGTGCAGAGTATCAAAGTGGATGGGGAAAGTACAGAAGATAAAGGCCGTATCGCTTCAGAGTTAGTCAAGCATTGGGAAAAGATAAACGATAGGCGATGGGGCAGTGGGTCCCCACCAAAAAGAAATACACTGGTGGAGGAGAACCTATCCAATCGTGTATGTAGCGAAATAACGGCAGAAGAAGTGCGGAACGTGGTCTCGAAATTAAAAAATGGAAAAGCGGGAGGGACTGATGAAATTCCGAACGAATTCCTCAAAAATGGAGGGGAGGCACTTATTGAAGTCCTGACAAACCTTTTCAACCTGGCTCTGCGAAAGCAAGAGGTCCCCAGAGAGTGGAGGGAAAGTAAGGTGTTGTTCATACACAAAAAGGGGGATAAGGAAGTTCTAGATAACTATAGGGGGATATCAGTTAGTAGTAACATCGGAAAAGTATTCTGTAAGGTCATATACGGTAGACTAGAGGAAGTTATTGAAGAGAAAGGTTTTTTAGGAGAAATTCAAAATGGTTTCAGGAAAGGACGAAGAGTCACTGATCACCTATTTACACTCACCCAACTGATAGAATCAACAAAGGCTGAAAAGAAAAAGATGTTTCTGGCATTTCTAGATGTGAAAAAAGCGTACGATCGAGTGTGGAGGGAAGGTATGTGGCGAAAGCTCGAGGGCATCGGACTGGGGGGTGACTTTGTGGGAATCATGAAAGCACTGTATACAGATGTGCAAAGCCAACTCAGTCTAGGGAGTATCACTACAAAACGAGTCCCTATGGATATAGGCCTCAAGCAGGGGTGTATCTTTTCACAGATTTTGTTTGCATTGTATGTTAAAGATTTAGGGGACGAACTAGTTCAGAGTGCGGAGGGGGTAAATGTTGGAGACATAAAGATACCAGGCTTATTCTTTGCGGACGACATGGTGTTAATGTCTAGAACTGAACAGGGGCTAGAGAAACTGCTGGAAATTGTTGGTAGATATGGGAACACTTGGCGGCTCGAACTAAATGAAAATAAAAGCAAGGTAATACCCGTTGGACGCAAGGTAGATATGACGAAGAGATGGAGAGTGGGGGAGTTCTCAATCCCCGAAGGGGAAAGCAAACAAATCACTGTAGGAGAAACGGGAGAGTATGAGTATCTAGGGGTAAGCATAAATATAACGGGAAGAGGGGTGTACAGAAATTACTCAGCCAAACTGATTCTGAAGGGTAAAAGAATTCTGAACCAACTAAAACTATTAGGGAAAAATAGTTTCAATAAGGTCTTTGTGGGGAAAACACTGTGGGAGAGGGTGGGTTTACCAAGTATAACGTATGGCACGGACGTGATTCCATTAAACCAAACCGTTATTAAGAAGTTGGAAAGTACTCAGAATGATGCCGGCAGATGGATAACAGGGTCGAGTAATGCTGCAGCTTTGGAAGCAGTAAGGGGGGAGCTTGGGTGGATGAAAATCAAGGACAGGGTAGATTTGGGAAAACTGTGTTACTTTAACTACTTGAGAAACCTGCCTGACAACCGGTGGTGCAAATTGATGCTCGATACCATTTGGAATTCTAATATAGAAACGGGGTGGTCAAAACATGTGAGGGAACTAATGGACAATTACTCTATAGAGGTCACAAACATAGAAGTAGGAATGAAAGAAGGCAAAAGGTTTGTCAAAGAGAGAGTCATGGAAGATTGCAATCGAAACTGGCGAGCAGGGGTTAGCGTGAAAAGATCACTGCAGGGGTTACAATATAAAGAAAAGCCAGCTTTTGAGAAGTACCTAGATGGCACCTTTGGAGGGTCACTGCTGTTCAAACTGAGATCAAGATCACTGGAGCTTCGGGGAAAAATTGGGAGAGATGGGGAAAAGGGATGCCAAATGTGCCACTCTGGAGTAGTGGAGTCCCTGGAATATTTTCTCTTGGAATGCCCACAGTATATACCTCATAGAATAAAATTTACTGGAAGAATAATGCAGAAATGGGGTGAAGAAACAAAGGATAGATGGCTGAAGGGGGACACGAGGGAGAGGGTAGGAATGCTTATTGAAGAAATTGAAAAAGAGGAAGTGAGGGACACTATGAAGCAGTTTATATCTGAATGCTGGGAGGAGAGGAGGGGAAGAGGGGGTGGGGTGCAGGGGGAATGATGGCCTTCTCTTATGAGGACCGCGACAAATCAGCGGCTGGCCAAAGAGTTATTATTATTAGACATCGACGGTTCCTGGAAGTCTGTGATCGTATTGACATATTCATCTGAGACTGACCAGAGAGAAGCTGTGAGGGCGATTATAAATGTCGTCCTTCTGTGCACTAAGTCACATTGAAATTTGAAAAAAGTCAGGGCGACTTTCGAGTCGCCCTCTAAAAATCTCCTGAAATGAGGAAAGGCGCACCGAGTGAATGGCGGTGAATTCGACCCGCCGCGATTTTTATCCACTTCAGTGAATTCGACTCAGAGTGATTTCAACCCAGTTAGGTGAATTTGACCCAACTCTGTGAATTCGCCCTTTGTTAAGAAAAAAATAAGTAATCATTGATTTTTTATGATATACATCTTAAAATAAATTCTGTCAGTGAATATTAATAAATAATGTAATGGCAGTTGAAACAGTGTTTGTATACGGATAAAAAATAGTTCACCTTGTCGGTGAGTATATAATGAAAGAATACAAGCTGACTAATTGTTTCCAGTTACACAGTGTAATAACAAAGATGTGTGACAGTGGTTTGATAGTCCGGTTATTTCACTTTCATCTTTGTCGGTATATATCAAAGTATCCTGAGTTAACAATCAACAAAATCAATTCACAGATTCAAACAGGACTGGGGCTGCACGATATTCAAAACTGAATATCGGTATTCGAAAAAATAACGTGGTATATCGAAAACTGTTCAGTTACATGAAAACAAGTACCACAATCGAGACTCCAGGCATCACAGTCAGAACGAATTGGCATGCCTTGATGATGTGATTTGAAACACCTTTACCGAGCGCAGACGATATCAAAATTTATTATTTTCAAAATTAATTTATCAGATTTTCCCCAAATATTTCAACAAAACTATATCATGTGGCCCCTCATTGTTTCGAGTTCAACGAGCTCGTTTCAGTGAGGGGTCACATGGTATAGTTTTGTTGAATTTTTTTTAAATTATTTTTTCACCTGCTGAATTTGTATATTACGAGGGCACAAGCAGACGATTCCTTGGATAAAGGGATAATATTATTCATTCGGGGCTACAGTTAAAAAACTCAAGACATCTTGAAAATTATATTGTGGGCAAATACATGTAAATAATGACGATAAACCAACATTTTTTTCTAATTACACCGGTATTCAATCGATATTGGTTTTAATACCGGTATTTATCGGTTTATCAATATACTGTGCAGCCTTAAACAGGACTGTGTATATTTAGAACGCACAGCAGAACTAATCACTTTTCATAGCACATTAGTGTTTGTATTACTATTATACACACATACACACACAAATGCTATATATTACAAGGCTATTAACAGCAAAAGCAGAATCTGCTCTGACGATATAGCAGTACAATGTCAGATAGTTGTATTCAGTGCCAAAACACTTTTCGTCCCCGACAGGAGGGTGTTTATTGTATTATTTATTTATTGGTGTTTAAGGTCACATATTTCTGCACAATGGCTAATCATGACCTTGACAGTTTTACGGGTGGAGGAAGCCGGAGTACCCGGAGAGAACCACCGAGCAATGGCGAGCAACTGTCAGCTCCCCAACATACTAAGTCCACACAAGCAGGGTGAGCATTGGTTGAAGACAGGTGCACCATCGACGTGCAGTACGCCTTAGTACACAACGTCACCGTGCCCCCATGTGGGCAATGGGATGAAGTGTCTTGCCCAAGGACACAACGCGGTTGCCGCAGGTGGGATTCGAACCGAGGACCTCTCGGCTTGCAGCCGGCACCTCTACCAACTGAGCCACCGCGCTCCCAGGGTGTTCATTGTGATGTATGTGATAGATGGCGGCATAGAACATGTAGCACAGGTATCACTCGCGATGAGTACAGGCGAGCTATTCAACAGGGTCAGAATATTGACTGGACTTGTGCTGAACAAAATAATGTAGTAACAGGGGAGATGCACCCAACTTCACAATAATAGTCCCCAGTTGATTCAACAGATACAATACCAACTGTAGACAGTACTCGAATGAACACAACTACTAGTACTACGCTTCAAACCAATTAAAGTGTCAGAACAAATAACAACTGTGCGGGTTATCAAAACCGCCTCAATAGACATGCTAACATAAACACACAGTTTTATCTTTTAGTTGAAATACTTCACAGAGAGTGTTTGTTGGTCAATATAAACATTAAAGTGATATCAGAAAATAAACTTAAAAGAGAGCAGAGAAAGAGACACAGAAATTTGCAGGAAACATTTTTGATGCATGGGAACAATATGCAAATAAAGAAATAAGTACCAGGCAGCTTTCAAGACTTTGTGCGGCTTTGAATGGACCAACCGAATAAATATGTGTAACAGTGTACTTGTTGGGATTGTATTATGTACTGTTTGTTGGAAAAAAAACTTTTAAAATGACCACTATAAAATATGTTTAATACCTTTCCTACATAAATAACACACGGTTCTGGCATTATTTTTTCAAAAGCTCTAAAATAATGTCAGAACCTGGCGTTTAACGATGGAGAGAAATTAGGACATCTACAGTTAAAACTAGAAGTCCTGTCACGAACTGTGTGCTTATCTAGTCTTGATTACGCATAAGAATTGCGTGCAATTGCGTTACTCATAGCAAACACAGACAATGTTTCTGTCAATTGTCCTCTGGGCTACCTGGAGGTCCATTGGCTGAAACATTGCTTGTGCACAAGCCATATGTACAGAATTTGACAGCCTTACTGTGCTCATAACATGCCGATTAACGCACAGACTGACATGCTATTTGTGTGCATTTCATGACAGGACTTCTAGTTTTAACTTTAGTTTATAGTGTGGTCTTCCTACAACTTGTTACTGTATTAGTTATTCCAACTGTTTTACTATTTTTGGAACTACATTGTGTTATTTATACCTTTACCCTTGTTAGTGTGGGTTCAAGTAATAAACATACATAGAATGTGGACCAGTTTTCTCTTTTTTTCTTACCCTAAACCAAATCACAAATTTACCAAACTGGGTCAAAATCACATCAGCGAATTTGAGACTTTCTATTCAGACAAAAAATTGTTGAATTCACCGAAGTGGGTTGAAATACTCTGGATCAAGGGCTGCAATGATACGCCTCACTCAAGATACGATATATATCACAATTTTTCATGATACATTGCATGCAGTAAATTGTGAGTGAATTATCAGTAATAAAAGGCCCACAAACTGAGTCCAACTTTTATTTGACCAGTAACATCTAATTTCCTTTTTAGTGCTTCAGAAAGACAAATGAGTTTCAGCCAATGGGAGTCTGGGTTCAACTCAGAGGTGAGTGGTTTGTTGCCTCAAACTATACACAGAGTTGATATAACTGAAATACAATTGAACAGGCAATAATAATAATAACTCTTTGGCCAGCCGCTGATTTGTCGCGGTCCTCATAAGAGAAGGCCATCATTCCCCCTGCACCCCACCCCCTCTTCCCCTCCTCTCCTCCCAGCATTCAGATATAAACTGCTTAATAGTGTATCTCTCTTCCTCTTTTTCAATTTCTTCAATAAGCATTCCTACCCTCTCCCTCGTGTTCCCCTTCAGCCATCTATCCTTTGTTTCTTCACCCCACTTCTGCATTATTCTTCCAGTAAATTTTATTCTATGAGGCATATACTGTGGGCATTCCAAGAGAAAATGTTCCAGGGTCTCCACGATGTTACTACTAACTGATATCCCCCTACAGTTATCTAGAACTTCTTTATCCCCCTTTTTGTGTATGAACGACACCTTACTTTCCCTCCACTCTCTGGGGACCTCTTGCTTTCGCAGAGCCAGGTTGAAAAGGTTTGTCAGGACTTCAATAAGTGCCTCCCCTCCATTTTTGAGGAATTCGTTCGGAATTTCATCAGTCCCTCCCGCTTTACCATTTTTTAATTTCGAGACCACGTTCCGCACTTCTTCTGCCGTTATTTCGCTACATACACGATTGGATAGGTTCTCCTCCACCAGTGTATTTCTTTTTGGTGGGGACCCACTGCCCCATCGCCTATCGTTTATCTTTTCCCAGTGCTTGACTAACTCTGAAGCGATACGACCTTTATCTTCTGTACTTTCCCCATCCACTTTGATACTCTGCACACTACTTTTCCCCCGTTTATTTATCCAGTTCCAAAATACATTTGAGCTCGAACCCCCGTTTTATTTATTGTCCTGGCAAGACTGCAATTGCGCTCCTTCCTATTATTATTCTTTATCTCATTCACCTTTTTCCGTGCCAGTTCATATTCTCCTTTCATTAGTCTCGTGTCATTGTTATCCACCCCTTTAAGCTTCCTACTTCTTCTGTAAGCAGCACATTTAACCTTCCTTTCTTTTATAGCCTTTTTCAGTCCCTCGTTAACCCTGTATCCAAGCTCTCTCGTTGGGACCCTCACCCACTGGAATTATAGGTTGGAAAAGCACAACATAGATTTGTTGGGCCTGAAAATGCAACTTCTTACTACATCATACCGACCTGGAAATGTATCGTTTTGTATCGCGATACACATGAAACGATACGATACATGTATCATTGAAATTATGATGAATCGTTACAGCCCTATCTGGGTCGAAATCTCAATGCCAATTTGACCCATTTTATGTGGACTAAAAAGCGGGTCGAAAACGAGACTCCTAGTCAAAACGTCCCCAAACCAAAACGTCCCCACATGTTTTGGTCAAAACGTCCCCAAATAGTTGGTCAAAACGTCCCCAAAAATTAGTCAAAACGTCCCCAACAGTTGGTCAAAACGTCCCCAATAGTTGGTCAAAACGTCCCCTTTGTTGTTTCTTGACTGAGGCCATTGAAAAAACTTGCGATGTTATTTTAAAACAAATTTATTGTTTTACAAAGCATTAATTATAAATATTGTCAGGCCGATATTTATGCGTGCCTCCCCTAATTTCGCGCGTGCCTTAAGAATAGAAAACACTAATTAATACCAGTGCCGGGGAAATGGAAATTTGAACCCCAGGGTTAATTCTGTCACGGATCTCCTTTCAAAAGTGTCGGGATACTGATGCAGATGCCAAGGGCAGGCACGATCGATGACAGGGGTGGGGTGCCCCCCCCCCCCAAAAAAAATAAAAAAATAAATAAATCTGTTATAAATGGAGACTTCTGGCAGGTTTTGGTTCCCAAAAATCACGTTATTTTTTTTTTTTGGTCGTCGTTTTTAGCAGCATGTTTTGAATTCTCAAGTTCATCAGCTTTTAACTGCACAATTCTCGAAGTGATAACTTTATTATGTCAAGCTGATTTAATAAAGTTATTACTTCAAGAATCACGCAGTCACAACTTACAACCGTTGGTCAAGTGCAGAGCTCCATTCACGATGCAGCCCCCTTCTTACCGTTATCACGGGGGTCAGAAAACTTGGAGGGGGGGGGGGGGGGGCTAGTCGAAAATGTCCTGAAAGCCCGTATTTTAAGTTTCGTTTGGTACGTCCTTTGAAAGACGTACAAAGCTCAAAAAATAAAAATACATTATTTGAGGTTATTTTTGGACTGGAGGAGGGGCAGGCCTAAACCACTTGTAAATAGGGCCTATTAGCATTTCAGTAAATAATTGCGAAATAATTCTAACTAAGACTAACATACGGCCTACTGTGGCTTACACTACTACACTACGACACAATCTGAAATTATTTCGCAAGTATTATTGAAAAGCACCGCCCGTTTTTGCACAATTAACTCAGTTTTTTCGCCAGACTTGCGAATGCTGAAATGCTTAAAAGGGTCACTCACCAGAATTTATGTTGGTCATAATTTAATGAAATAATTTCAACGAATTTTAAAGCACACACGGACAGTCAACACATTTAATTGACCATCCCGGTTTTTAACACTATCTTTGACATGAACCAATGAAATAATTGTATAGGGATCAAAGAAAGCATAGAACAATAGACTACTATTATATGACAATCACATGGCT
This sequence comes from Pictodentalium vernedei, assembly GCA_031216915.1. Classification (NCBI taxonomy): domain Eukaryota; kingdom Metazoa; phylum Mollusca; class Scaphopoda; order Dentaliida; family Dentaliidae; genus Pictodentalium; species Pictodentalium vernedei. The sequence continues at coordinate 755,279,739 of CM062295.1, forward strand.
CGTGGAATAGCCAATCGGAATCAACAAGATGAAGCGTTTAATTAAGAAAAAGTTGTGACAAATAGGTGTACCGATAATTTTTTTCTTGTTTGTTTGTTGATTTTATGCAGCGTTATCTAGTAATACTATTATGAAAACGTTAACTGATTTTTCCAGCTTGTCGGAATATTTAGTTGAATTTTTCCCTGGATGAAATTTATTGCAAAAGGACTAAAAAATATCATTGGTTTATGTCACCGATATTGTAAGTGGGAGTGGCCTGTTACTTTATTTATTCTGTCCAAATTTGTCATTTGTTAATTCAGAACAATTGTGGAATAATTCTGGCATGGTGGAAACACATCGCAGTTTGTATGAATATTAGTTACAGTGAAAGTCACCAAAGTGTTTAACATAACAACGGCTTACGGTAACAAAAACAGTTGATATGTTGAACTATTGCAGTTCTCAGACGACAAACGCATGTTGCCAAATTTTTGGGATGTAATAAAAGTCCCAGAAAATTAAAATTATACAACAGAATTAAAGTGCGTGGAGTCATTGAGGATTGCCTCGCCACGTGGGACAACATGCACCAAGCAAGGATTGACCCAAACTTGCCTGGCTGGGACCAGTGTACATTTTAAATAAATAAACATATGAATAATGATATAACAACCCTTTAAGCGTTTTTAAGTGTATGTCTGTGAGTGGGGATTTTTTTTTTCGCGGGTGGGGGGGGGGGGGGGGTCGCCTACCATCACCCTGTCATCCGTTCCCCTGAAGGCAGACCAAATGGCCAAGGCTCAGCGTCCACTCCACCTTATAGGCTCATGGTAACTCCCATCTTTCAATAACACATATTGGTATAATGTTTCCTTTTATATAACCATTATGGATAATATGTGCTGGGGCTACTCCCGAACGACTATTTGGGTTTCTTTTTCTTTTCTTTTTTCTAAGACAACCATCAAAGTGCGGTTTCAGGATTACCATCTAAATATGCCCACGTTTCTAAGTAAAATACAGAGCAGAATCTCGTAGTTATGCACAATTACAAGTCACCTTCCAGTTCGAGGTTATCGGAAGGAGGGGGGGGGGGGGTGGTCTGACCCCAGTACCTTACTGTCCGTGCGCACACTCAAACCAAGACGATTTATGACCCTCGCTTCCGACCCTTGAGGATCCATAAGCAAGTAAAGATATTCGGGTTGAATGGGATTTCAATCCCACATCATCCCAGTGCACAATCGGCGCCCTGAAACTTTTCATTTATTCATTCATTCGATAATTAATTCCAGTCTGCTTAAGTCCTGTTCATGTCCAGCCGAGAGCAGAGTATTGGTACAACTGACTTAAACTCCTAGATTTCGACCGAAAAATAGTATAAACATTGCTAAATTAAATATGAAACTACGAAAGAAGGATAAATGAGTTGGGGACGTTTTGACCAACTCTTGGGGACGTTTTGACAAACTCTTGGGGACGTTTTGACCAATTGTTGGGGACGTTTTGACCAACTCTTGGGGACGTTTTGACCAACTCTTGGGGACGTTTTGACCAAAAAAATTAGGGGACATTTTGACCAGCACCCGAAATCGACGTGGGTCGAAATCACAGACTACCTACCTAGTGATCCGCGGTAACTTTACATGAAAACTATTGTTTTCCAGAATCGAATGTGCTAAATGGGCATCTTCATTCGCCAAATACGCTACCATTTATTTGAAATCATAAGAGAATCAATTGTCCATCGTCACTGTTTTGTGGGGTTTTTTTTAATTCTACTTTGTTTGTTCCGTTTCAATCGGCGCTTCAGCTGTTGAAGCGAGAATAGGACACTTGCAGGAATCAACAAAATAACACAGTTTGAAAGTAAGTTAAAAAACTCTCGACTGAAAATGCACACAAACGCAACAGACGTATTTTCATTTTGTTTTGCTGACGACTCTTGCCAGTCTTTCCCTTGGCCAGTGTACTTCGGAAAAACCCAAATGGAATTGAAACACGTGAAAAAATCTTGGGTGAAGACAAGAAAATGTCTGTGGACATGTTATCTGCAAGTGTTTTTATTGAGACTGTACAGTTCTTGTCGATATGGAAACGAGCATGTCGACAGACAAAACAATAATTTTAAAGCAAATTAGCCTTTCTTGCAAATTCATTCTCGCCCGGCTCCATTTTAAAAGACGTGCTTCCAGAATGCCGGCTGCGTGTAAACCCATGGAAATTGTGATGAGTGTCGTGTCGATCGCGTTGACGAATTTCACGAAACGCGAATACTTCTTCTGGAGAGAACGACGAGAATCTCTCTCTCGAGTTAGATACGATTGGATTCCACTGATTTGATCGATGCGATACCTCTCTCCTCTTTCTTTTTCTTCTAGCGACGGTGCCGTCGGCGAAACGCCGTTCGGCTTCTCGTCTCTGTCGTCATCTAACGTCGAATACAATTTATTTCTGGTTCTCATTTTTGTGTTTTTTTTTCTAATATTAGATAAAAAAAAATTTATGTGTGTATTTATTTTTTATTTTCTATTCTCCCTTATTTTATATCAACGAGAAAAAAACTTAGACGTATGCTTCATTGAACAATAATTTCATGATGCATCCCTTGTCTTCTAAAGTCAGATTTCTACGCGTCAATTTCAGTTCTTCCGAAACTGTGGGCTTGTCTCGATCCTTACAGAAGAGTAATCTCTTCCAAAACGCGATCACTTCGTCGATTTGAACGCGTTCGAACGCCGGTCCGAAATACTTTACGACCATATCTTCCCTTTCCATCGTCAGACACGAATGATTCTCGTGATCGAAGTCTAGGTGATCCCAACATCCGACGCATCGTTCTAACAAGAGGCGACTTAGTTGGTCATTCACGCAGAATGCGTAGGCTCTCATCAGCATTTTTAAAAGAAACCTTGCTCTAATAGTCTGGGAAGCGCTCATGATTTACGTATTTTTAGTCGAGTTGTGACGAAGTCAAACTCGACTTATAGTTTGGTGAATGGCGGGCGGGCGGGCGGGCGGGCGGGCGTAAACAATTGGTTTCCGGATGATAATTTGACAGTGGTTCAACTCACATTCATTAAACTTCATACGTAGGTTGGTCTTGGTGGGAGGAAGAACCCTATTGATTTTGGACATGCTACGTCGAAGGTCAAGGTCACAGTGACCTTGAACGTAGTAAATCTTAAACAATTGGTTTCCGGATGATAACTTGATAATGGTTCAACTCACATTCATGAAACTTCATAGGTAGATTGGCCTTGGTGAGGAGAAGAACCCTATTGATTTTGGACTCGCTACGTCAAAGGTCATGGTCAACGTGACCTTGAACATAGTAAATCGCAACAATTCCTTTCCGGATGATAACTTGATAGTAGTTCAACCTACATTCATGAAACTTCATAGGTGGGTTGGCCTTGGTGCGAGGAAGAACTCTATTGATCTTGGACTCACCAGATCAAAGGTCAAGGTCACAGTGACCTTTAACATAGTATATTACAACAATTGGTTTCCGGATGATAACTTGATAGTGGTTCAACCTAGAGTCATGAAACTTCATAGGTGTGTTGGCCTTGGTACGAGGAAGAACCCTATTGATCTTGGACTCACCAGGTCAAAGGTCAAGGTCACAGTGACCTTGAACATAGTATATCGCAACAATTGGTTTTCGGATGATAACTTGATAGTGGTTCAACCTAGAGTCATGAAACTTTTTTTTGAATTATTAGGTCAAAGGTCAAGGTCACAGTGACCCTTCACATAGTAAATTGTAACCAGTTGGTTTCCAGATGATAAATTGATAATGATTAAACCCACTTTTGTGCTGTCACAACTCGACATTGGATCGGTGATCCTATCAGCATTTTTTTTTTTTATTATCTATTCGATTTGATATATTTATTTTTTTAAATAACTATTTATTTATATATATTTTTTCTCTCCTATATATATCAATCACTTTTTTTATTTCCTCGACCTTCAATTTGATAGGTCACGTGACCATCTTCTCGAAACTTCGATTTTTCTGATGGGCGTGACCCCCACCCCCACGACGAGGGGAGATAACTTTGTATGAATAAGTTTATGAGAATCAAGCAATCTGATTGGTTAATTAGCAGGTCACGTGACCACCTTCAGAGCCTCAAAAGCCGTTTGCCGATTCTGGGACACTGGTCCAGAATCGGCAAACCGTTTTTTTATGCTGGTCTAGAACCGGCAAAGCGTTTTTTTCGCGTTCACCAACGATAGATTGAAGATCTAATCCACGATGGGAACGTAAACAAAGATTTTTATGTAAAATAAAATGTACAATTTCGTACATTTTTCACTTTTTTACATTCGACACGTTCGCCAACGGGTATTTGAACGTTAAAAGTGCGTTCTAGGAGTCTCAAAATAACAGCCGATTCTGGACCACCATAAAAAAACGACATTTTTTGCGAACAAGCATGCGATTTAACACTGAATCCTACGATGGTAAACGCACCATGTTTCATGTACCATACAGTACATGTACCAAGTGGTCCAGAAACTGCCTATATTACCTACTAGTGGATTTTAGTTTCAACTTTGAGACTAGTCAACTTCAGTTTTGGGCTGAGTGAACTTTAGTTTGGGACTAGTCAACTTCAGTTTTGGGCCGAGTGGACTTTGATTTGGGACGAGTCGACTTCGGTTTTGGGCTGTGTGGACATTAGTTTGGTATGGGTCGACTTCAGTTCGGGACGAGTGGGTTTGGGGTCGAGTGTGCTTTGGGCCGAAAAGACTGGTTACCTTAGCCAAGCTTTATTAATCGTAATCATGGGATTTGGACTCATCACTACAACAACATTACACTTTCAGTTTTTACGAACATCATCCTATCTTTAGCCGATTGTTTACATTCAAACAACAATGGGATTTGATAGCATTCAGTGATAAATTTCAGCCAGTCAAGTCGGCTACTGCATTGTCGAAACACTCTCTTGAGGCTCAGTACCTGCCTACTTTTCAGTTTAGTTGGAACAAAACATGCAAAATTGTCATTCATCTTGACGATCTGAGTTCTAGATATGAATTAAACCAGACCTGCCAAAATTTTAATTTTGCGTAACCCGAAAACGGGTCCCGCAAATTTTTTGGAGTAACCTATTTTGCTTTGTGTAACCCGTTTGTATAATAATGAAAATTATGTGCCAAAAAGAAGCCAGGAGCATCAGATTGAGTAGGAAATGGATTTTTATTGAATATAATGCTTCTGGCTTATTGTTGGCTCAATTATACCTTGATCGGTACAAAGCTCATTCTGATGTTTTACAAATAAACAGTTCACATTGTTGTATTCCTTATTTTTTTTTACTATTGTGTTCTGTGTCTCCAAATAATTTATACCCACCCAATCTACTATCTTTAAAACCGTTCTCGAAACAAATTGGTGGTGTGGGAAGAGGGGGGGGGGGGGGCAGAGGACAGCTTGATATATAATATGACTGGTGACTTGAGTCAACAAACATCTTGTTCACGTTTACTGAGAGTTGAGTGAGGGTGTGGGGTCATTTACCGGCAGTGTTACAACTTACAAGTAACATTGCTAGCCTTGTCATCAAATTTACACAAATTCTGTGCAAATTCATGAACGGAGCCCGGTTTACAGTTTCTTTCAATATTGGACTACTGGGCATGTTTCATACCATCAATGTACTGTCTAACGCCACTGATGACCACACCCTGCAGCCCTGTTTGGATGCCTCTTTTACTACATGTGTATGGAGTCCCACTTTGTTGAACACATTAGGCATTTCATATTGAAGACTTTCCTCTCCTCGTTGACCTCAAAGGTAAAGTGGTGTGACATTGGCCACTTTCTAAAGGTTTTCTCCATTACGGATTCTGGGTCCGACTTTTTTAAAAAGTGATCTTTGGTCTGACATTTTAGAACATTCCCCAGAACTTTTGCCTCAAATTTGAGTTGTAAAAACCTTCAGAACATTACCACGTGTAGGTGTCGAGCATCTGTTACACAGAGCACATGTGATTCGCTCTACACACCTCATTCACACGACGTCATCACTGTTTTATTTTCGCCAGAGCCTTACGCCATTGGTTGATTCACTTTATAATTTATTTGTACCAGATGATCAGGGTTTAGAACTTCCAGTGTTTGAGCTTGTGAAGAAAATACCTTTTCGCAACAGAATTTATTGCTGTTTAGACTTTCTTGAATTCGAAACGAACTAGAGCAATGAAGATGGCTTGTCATGCCCTTCAATATTTAATCGATGAGCGTGTTTTAAATCATCAACCAAATACCTAAGGGCACTGCAAGCCATACGTTTATGCGGTTTTATGCCATCTCTTTTTTGTCTCACCACAGTGATTATACTGCTTCTTGCAGTCCATGATTGGGGGCGTCTTTTTGGGTGTTTGGTCACTCACTCATTCAGTTCAGACACCCCTTCATCATCGACTTAGTAACTAAAATGGTGCAACATTGGCCGACTTTTGAAAGTTTTATTTTAGTGAGAGATTCCTGTTTGGATTTTGTGGTATTGTCTGACATTTTTTATTCAGCCCTCAGTTGGAAATTCGAGGAATTTCTTGAGTGACCAAAACATTGGACCCGCGTCAGGAAGTTTGCGTGAGCGTTGTGTAATCTGTGCGATCGCACGTGCAATTCGGGCAGACCTGATTAAACCTCACTGGGGGGGGGGGGGGGGGGGGGGAGGTGGGGGTGGGGGTGGTGGGGGGGTTGGGTAAAACTATTCATTTTGTGCGTCATTCCATGCCATTCCACGACATTCTGTGTCATTTCGGTGTTTAGGAGGACCAACAATAATCACCACAATAGAACACAACACAATTAGGGATTTCCTAGTCCTTTACTTGTACAGTACATGGAGAGTGTATTATCCCTAAATCACCTGCAGAGTGCAGAGTGAAGATTCTACCCAAGCAATAATTGCAAATTTGTTGCAAAGTATAACTATCTCAAGCAAAGTTCCCGCAAATGGAGCTCCGGGTTAAACCCGAAGGTCCATTGGCTGAAACATTGCTTGTGTTTTTGTCCATATGTACAGAATTTGAAAGTGATATGTTGGATGATAACTCCACTCCACAGGTGATTTAGTTACAATCCACTTTCCATGTACTGTACTTCTATATAACGACGGATACAAATAATTAATAATTTGCAGACCTGGAGTAAAAAGTGATCGTCTGTCCTTTCATTTATTTATGTGTGTTCCTACCCTAAATTAGTTTTAGAGGTGAAATATAGAGAAATTATTTTACAATTAATCTCCGAAGAGCATGCCGACTAAATTGCAGAGCTTTTCAGTACTTAAATGGAATCAAAACGCACAGATAAACATTCAGATTAAAGATTTGAGGCCATTCAAGATGCGACACAAGTACATTAGTTTCAACTCAGACGACAGTCAGAACAATTATAAACTATGGGGCGTTTTATTCATTCCAATGAGATGCTATACAAGTAATGGAAATAAGTTTATTCTGAAATTCCTGAGTCTGATATTTCATGAATATGAATTAAATATAATACATAAATTATACATCAGAATGAAGGTTGTGGAATAGAGAACACAAAAAATATATTCATTCATCTCACAGTGTTGATAGTAGGCATCGACGGTTCCTGGAAGTCTGTGATCGTATTGACATATTCATCTGAGACTGACCAGAGAGAAGCTGTGAGGGCGATTATAAATGTCGTCCTTCTATGCACTAAGTCACATTGAAATTTGAAAAAAGTCAGGGCGACTTTCGAGTCGCCCTCTAAAAATCTGAAATGAGGAAAGGCGTACCGAGTGAATGGCGGTGAATTCGACCCGCCGCGATTTTGACCCACTTCAATGAATTCGACTCAGAGTGATTTCAACCCAGTTAGGTGAATTTGACCCAACTCTGTGAATTCGCCCTTTGTTAAGAAAAAAATAAGTAATCATTGATTTTTTATGATATACATCTTAAAATAAATTCTGTCAGTGAATATTAATAAATAATGTAATGGCAGTTGAAACAGTGTTTGTATACGGATAAAAAAAAGTTCACCTTGTCGGTAAGTATATGATTAAAGAATACAAGCTGACTAATTGTTAATAATAATAACTCTTTGGCCAGCCGCTGATTTGTCGCGGTCCTCATAAGAGAAGGCCATCATTCCCCCTGCACCCCACCCCCTCTTCCCCTCCTCTCCTCCCAGCATTCAGATATAAACTGCTTAATAGTGTCCCTCACTTCCTCTTTTTCAATTTCTTCAATAAGCATTCCTACCCTCTCCCTCGTGTCCCCCTTCAGCCATCTATCCTTTGTTTCTTCACCCCACTTCTGCATTATTCTTCCAGTAAATTTTATTCTATGAGGTATATACTGTGGGCATTCCAAGAGGAAATGTTCCAGGGTCTCCACTACTCCAGTGTGGCATAACAGTGACATAACAACGGCTTACGGTAACAAAAACAGTTGATATGTTGAACTATTGCAGTTCTCAGACGACAAACGCATGTTGCCAATTTTTTGGGATGTAATAAAAGTCCCAGAAAATTAAAATTATACAATAGAATTAAAGTGCGTGGAGTCATTGAGGATTGCCTCGCCACGGGGGAAAACATGCACCAAGCAAGGATTGACACAAACTTGCCTGGCTGGGACCAGTGTACATTTTAAATAAATAAACATATGAAAAATGATATAACAACCCTTTAAGCGTTTTTAAGTGTATGTCTGTGAGTGGGGATTTTTTTTTTCTCGGGTGGGGGGGGGGGGGGGGGGGTCGCCTACCATCACCCTGTCATCCGTTCCCCTGAAGGCAGACCAGATGGCCAAGGCTCAGCGTCCACTCCACCTTATAGGCTCATGGTAACTCCCATCTTTCAATAATACATATTGGTATAATGTTTCCTTTTATATAACCATTATGGATAATATGTGCTGGGGCTACTCCCGAAGGACTGTTTGGGTTTCTTTTTCTTTTCTTTTTTCTAAGACAACCATCAAAGTGCGGTTTCAGTATTACCATCTAAATATGCCCACGTTTCTAAGTAAAATACAGAGCAGAATCTCGTAGTTATGCACAATTCCAAGTCACCTTCCAGTTCGAGGTTATCGGAAGGGGGGGGGGGGGGTCTGACCCCAGTACCTTACTGTCCGTGCGCACTCTCAAACCAAGACGATTGATGACCCTCGCTTCCGACCCTTGTGGATCCATAAGCAAGTAAAGATATTCGGGTTGAATGGGATTTCAATCCCACATCATCCCAGTGCACAATCGGCACCCTGAAACTTTTCATTTTTTCATTCATTCGATAATTAATTCCAGTCTGCTTAAGTCCTGTTCATGTCCAGCCGAGAGCAGAGTATTGGTACAACTGACTTAAACTCCTAGATTTCGACCGAAAAATAGTATAAACATTGCTAAATTAAATATGAAACTACGAAAGAAGGATAAATGAGTTGGGGACGTTTTGACCAACTCTTGGGGACGTTTTGACAAATTCTTGGGGACGTTTTGACCAATTGTTGGGGACGTTTTGACCAACTCTTGGGGACGTTTTGACCAACTCTTGGGGACGTTTTGACCAAAAAAATTAGGGGACATTTTGACCAGCACCCGAAATCGACGTGGGTCGAAATCACAGACTACCTACCTAGTGATCCGCGGTAACTTTACATGAAAACTATTGTTTTCCAGAATCGAATGTGCTAAATGGGCATCTTCATTCGCCAAATACGCTACCATTTATTTGAAATCATAAGAGAATCAATTCTCCATCGTCACTGTTTTGTGGGGTTTTTTTTAATTCTACTTTGTTTGTTCCGTTTCAATCGGCGCTTCAGCTGTTGAAGCGAGAATAGGACACTTGCAGGAATCAACAAAATAACACAGTTTGAAAGTAGGTTAAAAAACTCTCGACTGAAAATGCACACAAACGCAACAGACGTATACTCTTGCCAGTCTTTCCCTTGGCCAGTGTATTTCGGAAAAACCCAAATGGAATTGAAACACGTGAAAAAATCTTGGGTGAAGACAAGAAAATGTCTGTGGACATGTTACCTGCAAGTGTTTTTATTGAGACAGTAGAGTTCTTGGCGATATGGAAACGAGCATGTCGACAGACAAAACAATAATTTTAAAGCAAATTAGCCTTTCTTGCAAATTCATTCTCGCCCGGGTCCATTTTAAAAGACGTGCTTCTAGAATTTTCTGACAGTGAGGCTGCGCATTGAGACGTTCAATATGACGTAGGCAGAACTTGCATTTATTTTTAAACCAATCGGTGTGAGTGGACGGAGCCAAACATACACAATGGAATATTTTCGATTACCAGGTCAAAAGCAGAAGATACACTCTTACACACTCACTACAACACACGCACAACGAAGTGGAGTATTAACAAATAACAAAAAAATGTTCAAATTTACAGAAAATAATTGCTGTATCTCAAGGACGACGAATCGAGGTAAAAACAAGCGAGGTTTCGAAAAAGTACATCGCTTTGAATTTCCAACCTCACTTAGTTGGTGTGTAAACACCATTCTGTACGGTATCATGACACACGCACGCACGCACGCACGCACGCACGCACGCACGCACGCACGCACGCACGCACGCACGCACGCACGCACGCACGCACGCACGCACGCACGCACGCACGCACGCACGCACGCACGCACGCACGCACGCACGCACGTGGTTAAGGCTTTGTTTCAGGTGCTTCAATGTTTGCACCACATTGGGCTATTAGAGCACCATTTGGCAAATCGGGATTTCCCGAAACAGCTGGAGAAGAAAGTGGATGAGCGCACGCACGCACGCACGCACGCACGCACGCACGCACGCACGCACGCACGCACGCACGCACGCACGCACGCACGCACGCACGCACGCACGCACGCACGCACGCACGCACGCACGCACGCACGCACGCACGCACGCACGCACGCACGCACGCACGCACGCACGCACGCACGCACGCACGCACGCACGCTAGCACGCTAGCAAACGAATCATCAAAAAGGTGTTCAGCATGAACATACTCTCCGATAAAGACAATTTAACAGCTGGTGAACGGAGAGCCCTCACGAAACTTCGAAAAAATAAGAAATTAGTAATTAAACCAGCCGACAAAGGTGGGTCGGTAGTTGTTCTATCTCGGGATAATTATATAAAGGAAGCCATGAGACAACTCAGCAATACTAAACATTATAAGAAAATAGATTCACTTATTTGGCCTAGTAATATCGAAAAATTCAATAAGATCTTAAAATTTCTCCTCGACGAAGGTCACATTACCAAAAAACAATTGAAATATTTAACAGCTAAGCTCAGTGCTCAAACAAGACAATTTTATATCCTACCAAAGATCCACAAGGACCGTTCTTCATGGACGGATGACTTAACTCCACCCGGGAGGCCAATTGTATCAGATTGTAATTCGGAATCTTATGCGATCTCGGAATTAATTGATTATCATCTGAAACCTATAGCAAATAGACATCCGAGCTATCTAAAAAATACACACGATTTCCTGTCAAAAATTTCGAAATTGAAAATATCGAAAAATGCAATTCTGGCTACTTTGGATATCGACAGTATGTATACCAACATTGATATTGATAAAGGTGTTAAATCAGTTAAAAATGCATTTGAAAAATATCCGGATGCGAAACGCCCGGATGAACAAATTTTGGATCTTTTAGAGCTGAGCTTAAAAGGTAATGACTTTCAATTCAATGGAGAATATTTTCTACAAATAATGGGTTGTCCTATGGGCAAAAGATTCAGTCCTAATTTTGCAAGCATTTATGTAGCGGAATGGGAGGAAAATGCCTTAAGCAAATCTGCAAAGCATCCTCTCGTATATCTCAGGTACTTAGATGACATTTTTATTATTTGGGAACATTCAAAAGAAGATTTTGATGAATTTTTAGAAATTTTGAACAATCACGATCCAAATATTAAATTGAAAGCTACTATCAGTGAAAATTCTGTTGATTTTCTCGATGTGACCGTGTATAAAGGCAAGCAATTTCAAGCGTCCGGTCATTTAGATTATGAAGTGTATTTTAAACCAACTGATTCACATCAATTGTTGCACACAAAATCATTTCATCCTCAACATACATTTAAAGGTATCATCAAATCACAACTCATTCGTTTCCACCGCAATTCAAGTGATAAGGTAAATTTCAATGAGGCTTGTTCTACTCTATTTGGCGCCCTCAGATCGAGAGGGTACTCGCTGCGCCTCTTGCGTAGCCTGAAATCCCAAACCCTGAAAAAGCTCGAAAGTCCAGCTGAAACTACCGATTTCGAACCACTGAAGATTGAACACAACAGACCGTTGCAGAATGGTAGTGGCGCGGTATTTAATTGCAAAAAGCCTCGTTGTAGACTGCATACTTTTATGCCTGATCAGAAAGAGGAATTTTCCTCCGAACAAACGAAAAATCATTATCAGATCCGTAACCCCCTCCATTGTGATTCACCAAACATTATTTACCTTATCAATTGTAAGCGATGTCGGAAACAGTATGTTGGTCAAAGTCAAAATCCTTTTCGAGAACGTGCTACTAGACACTAACAGGATATAAAACCTTATGCTGATGCCCCAGTAGCACAACATTTTAACCTTCCTGGCCATTCTTTGGACGATTTCGAAATCCATCCTATTGAACAACCACCAATTAAAGACACATTAGAAGAAACTGATGAATTTAGAAAAAAACGTGAAGCTTTTTGGATCAATACGCTTCAAACCCTCTGGCCATTTGGTATGAACATATCAGAGGGCGAATGCGAAAGGAGGTCCATCATTCCTTTCACTTCAACGTACAACAGAATGAATATCGAAATAGCAAAAATGTTAAAAAATGAATTCAATTTTACCAATGCTAAATTAAATGAACCTTTGAATCTTCGACCTGTCATCGCCTATAAGAAAAACAAAAGCTTGCGTAACATCCTTGTAAGGACTAAATTAGAGCCCATCAATGAATAACATCAATTTTTGCCAGTCAGTTTAACTGGTTCCTAAGCTCATCACTTAGTTTAAATCAATTTTATGTAATTTTTTGTCATGTTTGAAACCCATCAGGGTTCAGTAAATGAAAACAAGTTTTCGGCGGCATATTAAAAGAAAAAAACGTTTCAGTAGGAAATGTCTGTGCCAGTGCGATTTTTTAACCTCAAACACACACAGGCGAGTGCCAGAGTTCATATATGCCCAAAATCAAAATAGGTTCCAATTTCAACCTTGTTTATTTATTTCCTAAATAAAATTATTTATTTATTTATTTATTTATTTATTTATTTATTTATTTATTTATTTATTTATTTATTTTTTTACACCGTATTTTATTTTTAATTTTTCATTATTTATTTATTTTCACTGTATTTTATCTTTAATTTTTCATACCTTTCACACAATGTAGAGGTTCAGAAGCTAAAACACACAATTTCTACGTTATGTAAAAAAATTTTTCCGTCATAAACTTCCGTCGGGGGATATTCATTCCAACTGAGAACATCGTGAGGCATCATAATCTTTGGCGTTATTTTTTATTTATTTCTCCAGTCTCAATATATTTTATAAAACCATTTTTCATATTATTTCCACACACTTCTGAAGCCAGTAAAGCAAACCGCTCCGATTGGTTATACTTAAATCAAAGCCAACCAATAGGGCTTCATGGGATCAGTAAAGCAAACCACTCACTGACTGATTAAAAATCAGTGAAAGCCAATCAATAGGGCTTCATCTAATTTGTTTGGACGACAGAAACTGAGTTGTGAAAACAAACTTTGGACACTCAGGTTGAAAAGAATTATCTTGATGAGTGACATTTGTCAGCTTGTCACCGAGTTTAATTATGAACTGAGCTGTGAAAAACACCCCAGCCCACATATGGATATATACCAGGCATGTCCTCCCCAAGTTGGAATCATTTTCCTCAAAGTCTCCTTGAAGAAGCCAAAACAAGCGAAACGCGTCGAGACAGACGGATTACTTTCTACCTTCGCTGAAGACTGCAACCAATCCAGGTATCTTCTTTAATAGGTAATATCTAATTTTCCAATTTTATTTATTTCATCACTTTCATATTTTATTTATACTTAATTCAACTACTTTCTTTAACAATGGCAAGAAAAGGGCAGAGGCATCAGAGGCAGAGAGTTGCCCAGTCCGGAACTGGCCAGGAACAATCGTTCCAGGCTTATTCTAGGCTGGTTAAGGCTTTGTTTCAGGTGCGTCAATGTTTGCACCACATTGGGCTATTAGAGCACCATTTGGCAAATCGGGATTTCCCGAAACAGCTGGAGAAGAAAGTGGATGAGTTAGGTGGCTTTCTAAAGCCAGCTTTTCCCACCCCACACATTTTTTCTGTTTTCCGACAGATTAGTGTGGGATGGGCCAATCAAACGTTAAATGCTTTAGTTGAGCATTATAAGGTAAATTTAAACCAGTTGAAGTCTAAGATAACTTTGGCTATGCGACCACCTCCTGGACTCGAAAAAATAGACTTCAACAGCGCTTCGGCGCGTGCCTTGATCTGGGCTAAAAAGAACTTTAAAAATAAGTTGACAGATAAGACGATTTCGGCCTATGAGTCTTACATTTCGGAACTTCGCCCAGCGTCTGGAGTAAGGAACAATACGGGAGGGAGCAAGCAAACTCCGGCCCGTGTTGTCCCTCTACCCCAACGCGAAAAGCAAAATAAGAAAAGATCAAGGCAAAGCACTTCTCCCTCTTCTTTTCCTTCTACTTCTTCTTTCTCTCAGAGTAAGCGGCTGAATTTGCAAACATCTCCGGTCCATATTGTGACTGAAGATGCTCGCAAATTGAGTAACGCTGTCTCGCCTCGTCTTGCTCCTCTACCTCCTACTCCTCCTCAGCCTTTCTTCTCTGGTTCTCCTAGTGCTCTCACTAGAACTCCTCCTCCTCCTTCTGTTTCTTCTCCTGCTTTTGTTTCCTCTCCCCCTTCTCCTGCCTCTAGGTGGTTCAACCAGGTATATCGTACTCAGAGAAAGTCAAATCACCGAGCCGCAACTCGGGCCGCTCATTTGATTCTAAATTCTCCCAGTTTCGGCATAAAAGCGGAGTTAATTTTGACAAAAGGAATTGGCGCCTCCCCGATGTTTGTAAAAACATCCTTATGATTGGAAGTTCAAATTTAGGACGCATTGATCGAAATCCCCATCCGGACATCCAGGTGGAGTGTTACCCCGGCGCCAAATTCAATCATCTGCGCTCTATCTTTAAAGGGCACAGGGGCCAGTCCAGTCCCCAAAAAATATTATTAAATATTGGCGTGAATTCTCGAAACGATAATTCTGATCTCGTAGTTAAGCAGTTGCGGAATATGCTTAGCGATATCAGGGTCAAGTTTAGATCAGCAAAAATTTATTTCGCTGAACTAAACTTTTCGCAAAAACTCCCTCAGGCTGAGAGGAGAACCCTGAGCATCATCAACGAAACCATTCGGAAAGTGAAGGACGTTAACGTGATACCAAAAATTGATGACGCGAACTTTGATGTTGCTCAGGATTTAATCCATTGGACCACGAGAAGCGCCAATATTATGTACGATCACTGGTTGAACCACCTAAATTTAAACTAAGTAAAGGCAAAGGTAACAGCCGCCTAACAGAGGTGGGATTAGGAACTAATGTGGTTAACCTGTCTGGCACCAATGACCTAACAACCTAAGAGAAATCTCTTTTAGATCGCGGTTTAACTTTTGTACCAACACCAAAGCCTAAAACTGATAACCAAACAAATTTACCATCATACAACTGTAATTTTCTTAGGCAAATGAAATTAGCCGACCGCTTTAGAAACTCCAGCGGTCGGAAACTTCCTTTTACAGAATCATCTGGTCGGTCACCTCCAGATAGTGCAGTAGATCCCGAAATTATTGAGGCTAGCAAACGAATCATCAAAAAGGTGTTCAGCATGAACATACTCTCCGATAAAGACAATTTAACAGCTGGTGAACGGAGAGCCCTCACGAAACTTCGAAAAAATAAGAAATTAGTAATTAAACCAGCCGACAAAGGTGGGTCGGTAGTTGTTCTATCTCGGGATAATTATATAAAGGAAGCCATGAGACAACTCAGCAATACTAAACATTATAAGAAAATAGATTCACTTATTTGGCCTAGTAATATCGAAAAATTCAATAAGATCTTAAAATTTCTCCTCGACGAAGGTCACATTACCAAAAAACAATTGAAATATTTAACAGCTAAGCTCAGTGCTCAAACAAGACAATTTTATATCCTACCAAAGATCCACAAGGACCGTTCTTCATGGACGGATGACTTAACTCCACCCGGGAGGCCAATTGTATCAGATTGTAATTCGGAATCTTATGCGATCTCGGAATTAATTGATTATCATCTGAAACCTATAGCAAATAGACATCCGAGCTATCTAAAAAATACACAGGATTTCCTGTCAAAAATTTCGAAATTGAAAATATCGAAAAATGCAATTCTGGCTACTTTGGATATCGACAGTATGTATACCAACATTGATATTGATAAAGGTGTTAAATCAGTTAAAAATGGATTTGAAAAATATCCGGATGCGAAACGCCCGGATGAACAAATTTTGGATCTTTTAGAGCTGAGCTTAAAAGGTAATGACTTTCTATTCAATGGAGAATATTTTCTACAAATAATGGGTTGTCCTATGGGCAAAAGATTCAGTCCTAATTTTGTAAGCATTTATGTAGCGGAATGGGAGGAAAATGCCTTAAGCAAATGTGCAAAGCATCCTCTCGTATATCTCAGGTACTTAGATGACATTTTTATTATTTGGGAACATTCAAAAGAAGATTTTGATGAATTTTTAGAAATTTTGAACAATCACGATCCAAATATTAAATTGAAAGCTACTATCAGTGAAAATTCTGTTGATTTTCTCGATGTGACCGTGTAAAAAGGCAAGCAATTTCAGGCGTCCGGTCATTTAGATTATAAAGTGTATTTTAAACCAACTGATTCACATCAATTGTTGCACACAAAATCATTTCATCCTCAACATATATTTAAAGGTATCATCAAATCACAACTCATTCGTTTCCACCGCAATTCAAGTGATAAGGTAAATTTCAATGAGGCTTGTTCTACTCTATTTGGCGCCCTCAGATCGAGAGGGTACTCGCTGCGTCTCTTGCGTAGCCTGAAATCCCAAACCCTGAAAAAGCTCGAAAGTCCAGCTGAAACTACCGATTTCGAACCACTGAAGATTGAACACAACAGACCGTTGCAGAATGGTAGTGGCGCGGTATTTAATTGCAAAAAGCCTCGTTGTAGACTGCATACTTTTATGCCTGATCAGAAAGAGGAATTTTCCTCCGAACAAACGAAAAATCATTATCAGATCCGTAACCCCCTCCATTGTGATTCACCAAACATTATTTACCTTATCACTTGTAAGCGATGTCGGAAACAGTATGTTGGTCAAAGTCAAAATCCTTTTCGAGAACGTGCTACTAGACACAAACAGGATATAAAACATAATGCTGATGCCCCAGTAGCACAACATTTTAACCTTCCTGGCCATTCTTTGGACGATTTCGAAATCCATCCTATTGAACAACCACCAATTAAAGACACATTAGAAGAAACGGATGAATTTAGAAAAAAACGTGAAGCTTTTTGGATCAATACGCTTCAAACTCTCTGGCCATTTGGTATGAACATATCAGAGGGCGAATGCGAAAGGAGGTCCATCATTCCTTTCACTTTAACGTACAACAGAATGAATATCGAAATAGCAAAAATGTTAAAAGATGAATTCAATTTTACCAATGCTAAATTAAATGAACCTTTGAATCTTCGACCTGTCATCGCCTATAAGAAAAACAAAAGCTTGCGTAACATCCTTGTAAGGACTAAATTAGAGCCCATCAATGAATAACACCAATTTCTGCCAGTCAGTTTAACCAGTTCCTAAGCTCATCACTTAGTTTAAATCAATTTTGTGTACTTTTTTGTCATGTTTGAAACCAATCAGGGTTCAGTAAATGAAAACAATTTTTCGGCGGCATATTAAAAGAAAAAAACGTTTCAGTATGAAATGTCTGTGCCAGTGCGATTTTTTAACCTCAAACACACACAGGCGAGTGCCAGAGTTCATATATGCCCAAAAACAAAATAGGTTCTAATTTCAATCATGTGTATGTATTTCCTAAATAAAATTATTATTTATATATTTATTTATTGATTATTTTAAATTTTTTATTAATTTTTATTTATTTATTTATTTATTTATTTATTTATTTATTTGGTTGATTCATTTATTTAAATTATTATTTTTATTTTAATTTTAATTTTTCATACCTTTCACACAATGTAGAGGTTCAGAAGGTAAAACACACAATTTCTACGTGGTGTAAAATATTTTCCGTCATAAACCTCCGTCGGGGGATTTTCATTCCAACTGATAACATTCGTGCGGCATCATGATCTTTGGCGTTATTTTTTCATTTATTTCTTTAGTCTCAATATATTTTATCAAACCATTTTTTCATATTATTTTCACATACTTCTGAAGCCAGTAAAGCAAACCGCTCCCGATTGGTTTTACTTAAATCAAAGCCAACCAATAGGGCTTCATGGGGTCAGTAAAGCAAACCACTCACTGACTGATTAAAATTCAATGGAAGCCAATCAATAGAGCTTCATCTAATTTGTTTGGACGACACAAACTGAGTTGTGAAAAACAAACTTGGGACATCTCAGATTGAAAAGAATTAATTAGATGAGTGACGTTTGTCAGCTTGTTACCGAGTTTAATTATATACTGAGCTGTGAAAAACACCCCCAGCCCACATATGGATATATACCATGCATGCCCTCCCAAAGTTGGATTCATTTTCCTCAAAGTCTCTTTGAAAAAGCCAAACCAAGCGAAACGCGTCGAGACAGACGGATTATTTTCTACCTTTGTTGAAGACTACAACCAATCCAGGTATCTTCTCTAATAGGTAATATCTAGATTTCATTTTAATTTATTTCATTTCTTCATTTTAAATTCATCTACCTATTCTTCAAATGGCTCAAAAAAGACAGAAGCATCAGGGAAAGAGAGTTGCCCAGTCTGGAAGAGGCCAGGAACAATCGTTCCAGGCCTATTCTAGATTGGTCAAGGCCCTTTTCCAGGTGATTCAGTGTATGCACCATATTGGGCTCTTAGAGCAGCATTTGGCCAACCGGGATTTCCCGAAACAGTTGGAGAAGAAAGTAGATGAGTTAGGTGGCTTTCTAAAGCCGGCTCTTCCCACCCCACACATTTTTTCTGTTTTTCGACAGATTAGTGTGGGATGGGCCAACCAAACGTTAAATGCTTTAGTTGAGCATTACAAGATAAATTTAAACCAGTTGAAGTCTAAGATAACTTTGGCTATGCGACCACCTCCTGGACTCGAAAAAATAGACTTCAACAGCGCTTCGGCGCGTGCCTTGATCTGGGCTCAAAAAAACTTTAAAAATAAGTTGACAGATAAGACGATTTCGGCCTATGAGTCTTACATTTCGGAACTTCGCCCAGCGTCTGGAGTAAGGAACAATACGGGAGGGAGCAAGCAAACTCCGGCCCGTGTTGTCCCTCTACCCCAACGCGAAAAGCAAAATAAGAAAAGATCAAGGCAAAGCACTTCTCCCTCTTCTTTTCCTTCTACTTCTTCTTTCTCTCAGAGTAAGCGCCTCAATTTGCAAACATCTCCGGTCCATATTGTGACTGAAGATGCTCGCAAATTGAGTAACGCTGTCTCGCCTCGTCTTGCTCCTCTACCTCCTACTCCTCCTCAGCCTTTCTTCTCTGGTTCTCCTAGTGCTCTTACTAGAACTCCTCCTTCTGTTTCTTCTCCTGCTTCTGTTTCCTCTCCTGCTTCTGTTTCCTCTCCTGCTTCTGTTTCCTCTCCTGCTTCTGTTTCCTCTCCCCCTTCTCCTGCCTCTAGTGTGGTTCAACCAGGTATATCGTACTCAGAGAAAGTCAAATCACCGAGCCGCAACTCGGGCCGCTCATTTGATTCTAAATTCTCCCAGTTTCGGCATAAAAGCGGAGTTAATTTTGACAAAAGGAATTGGCGCCTCCCCGATGTTTGTAAAAACATCCTTATGATTGGAAGTTCAAATTTAGGACGCATTGATCGAAATCCCCATCCGGACATCCAGGTGGAGTGTTACCCCGGCGCCAAATTCAATCATCTGCGCTCTATGTTTAAAGGGCACAGGGGCCAGTCCAGTCCCCAAAAAATATTATTAAATATTGGCGTGAATTCTCGAAACGATAATTCTGATCTCGTAGTTAAGCAGTTGCGGAATATGCTTAGCGATATCAGGGTCAAGTTTAGATCAACAAAAATTTATTTCGCTGAACTAAACTTTTCGCAAAAACTCCCTCAGGCTGAGAGGAGAACCCTGAGCATCATCAACGAAACCATTCGGAAAGTGAAGGACGTTAACGTGATACCAAAAATTGATGACGCGAAGTTTGATGTTGCTCAGGATTTAATCCATTGGACCACGAGAACCGCCAATATTATGTACGATCACTGGTTGAACCACCTAAATTTAAACTAAGTAAAGGCAAAGGTAACAGCCGCCTAACAGATGTGGGATTAGGAACTAATGTGGTTAACCTGTCTGGCACCAATGACCTAACAACCCAAGAGAAATCTCTTTTAGATCGCGGTTTAACTTTTGTACCAGCACCAAAGCCTAAAACTGATAACCAAACAAATTTACCATCATACAACTGTAATTTTCTTAGGCAAATGAAATTAGCCGACCGCTTTAGAAACTCCAGCGGTCGGAAACTTCCTTTTACAGAATCATCTGGTTGGTCACCTCCAGATAGTGAAGTAGATCCCGAAATTATTGAGGCTAGCAAACGAATCATCAAAAAGGTGTTCAGCATGAACATACTCTCCGATAAAGACAAATTAACAGCTGGTGAACGGAGAGCCCTCACGAAACTTCGAAAAAATAAGAAATTAGTAATTAAACCAGCCGACAAAGGTGGGTCGGTAGTTGTTCTATCTCGGGATAATTATATAAAGGAAGCCATGAGACAACTCAGCAATACTAAACATTATAAGAAAATAGATTCACTTATTTGGCCTAGTAATATCGAAAAATTCAATAAGATCTTAAAATTTCTCCTCGACGAAGGTCACATTACCAAAAAACAATTGAAATATTTAACAGCTAAGCTCAGTGCTCAAACAAGACAATTTTATATCCTACCAAAGATCCACAAGGACCGTTCTTCATGGACGGATGACTTAACTCCGCCCGGGAGGCCAATTGTATCAGATTGTAATTCGGAATCTTATGCGATCTCGGAATTAATTGATTATCATCTGAAACCTATAGCAAATAGACATCCGAGCTATCTAAAAAATACACAGGATTTCCTGTCAAAAATTTCGAAATTGAAAATATCGAAAAATGCAATTCTGGCTACTTTGGATATCGACAGTATGTATACGAATATTGATATTGATAAAGGTGTTAAATCAGTTAAAAATGGATTTGAAAAATATCCGGATGCGAAACGCCCGGATGAACAAATTTTGGATCTTTTAGAGCTGAGCTTAAAAGGTAATGACTTTCAATTCAATGGAGAATATTTTTTACAAATAATGGGTTGTCCTATGGGCAAAAGATTCAGTCCTAATTTTGCAAGCATTTATGTAGCGGAATGGGAGGAAAATGCCTTAAGCAAATGTGCAAAGCATCCTCTCGTATATCTCAGGTATTTAGATGACATTTTTATTATTTGGGAACATTCAAAAGAAGATTTTGATGAATTTTTAGAAATTTTGAACAATCACGATCCAAATATTAAATTGAAAGCTACTATCAGTGAAAATTCTGTTGATTTTCTCGATGTGACCGTGTATAAAGGCAAGCAATTTCAGGCGTCCGGTCATTTAGATTATAAAGTATATTTTAAACCAACTGATTCACATCAATTGTTGCACACAAAATCATTTCATCCTCAACATACATTTAAAGGTATCATCAAATCACAGCTCATTCGTTTCCACCGCAATTCAAGTGATAAGGTAAATTTCAATGAGGCTTGTTCTACTCTACTTGGCGCCCTCAGATCGAGAGGGTACTCGCTGCGCCTCTTGCGTAGCCTGAAATCCCAAACCCTGAAAAAGCTCGAAAGTCCAGCTGAAACTACCGATTTCGAACCACTGAAGATTGAACACAACAGACCGTTGCAGAATGGTAGTGGCGCGGTATTTAATTGCAAAAAGCCTCGTTGTAGACTGCATACTTTTATGCCTGATCAGAAAGAGGAATTTTCCTCCGAACAAACGAAAAATCATTATCAGATCCGTAACCCCCTCCATTGTGATTCACCAAACATTATTTACCTTATCACTTGTAAGCGATGTCGGAAACAGTATGTTGGTCAAAGTCAAAATCCTTTTCGAGAACGTGCTACTAGACACAAACAGGATATAAAACATAATGCTGATGCCCCAGTAGCACAACATTTTAACCTTCCTGGCCATTCTTTGGACGATTTCGAAATCCATCCTATTGAACAACCACCAATTAAAGACACATTAGAAGAAACGGATGAATTTAGAAAAAAACGTGAAGCTTTTTGGATCAATACGCTTCAAACTCTCTGGCCATTTGGTATGAACATATCAGAGGGCGAATGCGAAAGGAGGTCCATCATTCCTTTCACTTTAACGTACAACAGAATGAATATCGAAATAGCAAAAATGTTAAAAGATGAATTCAATTTTACCAATGCTAAATTAAATGAACCTTTGAATCTTCGACCTGTCATCGCCTATAAGAAAAACAAAAGCTTGCGTAACATCCTTGTAAGGACTAAATTAGAGCCCATCAATGAATAACACCAATTTCTGCCAGTCAGTTTAACCAGTTCCTAAGCTCATCACTTAGTTTAAATCAATTTTGTGTACTTTTTTGTCATGTTTGAAACCAATCAGGGTTCAGTAAATGAAAACAATTTTTCGGCGGCATATTAAAAGAAAAAAACGTTTCAGTATGAAATGTCTGTGCCAGTGCGATTTTTTAACCTCAAACACACACACACACACACACACACACACACACACACACACACACATCACTGTCTACCCCACATACAAGTATACAGAAGAAGTCTCCTTGGCTACGAATCGAAATTAAGTATTTTTATTGTTTACTAATCATATTTATTTCATTTTCAGGTTATTTTATTCAACTTTGTGGGGAGTTAGTTTAGTATAGTAACTGGGACAAAGTTAGGAGGTCTTAAATAAAACTGTGAGCGCTAAGTTGTCGAACGGTTCGTCGTGTTACCTTTTGTCGCGTGTTTACAGTTTTTCCTGTCCGATCGCGTAATTTTGTCTTGATGATGGCGAGCAAGTCTGTTCAGACGGAGGTAAGTATGGAGGTAAATACGTGTAATATCGCGGTCCAGGTCAACGGTGCCAACGGGGTAAGTATTGGTGTGCAGACAGAGGTCACTGGGGGTGTCGGTCAGAGCCGGGTTGGTGGGTGCCACCGATGGCGATATTGGGCTTGAAGTTTGTAAACAGTGTTCTATGATGTATGGGGACTGTCGTTCGATGGGATATGGAGAGGTATGTGCAAACTGTCAGGAAATCCTCCGCCTACTTGAGACAATTGTTAAGTTTGAGGGGAAGATAGCTGAGCTGAAGGGAAAACTTGGTAGAGCGGGGCTGTCTGGAGTTACGCCTGTGAAAGTAGCTTTTCGAGAAGGATGGATGGTTGTCGGTGGTTCCAAGAGGAAACATGGGGGTAGAACCTTTGATGTGAATGAGGTAGGTGACGAGGTGGGGGCTGCTAGAAAAGTGCGTAGGATAGATGAGGGGGGCCCAGGCCGGAACAATGCTGTAAAGCGTTTGGCGTGGACTATCAAAAGTGGTAGGAAAGGGGGGCCAGAGAAGCAGGTAGATAGGGGTGTAAAGCCCAAAGGCAGTGGGGAGTGCAGCACCAGAAACAGATTTGATGTGCTCGATTCGGAAGAGTCAGAGGAGGGCATGGAGGTAGTTGCAACAGATAATAGCTTGGGGTCTAGGCCAGGAAAAAGGAGGAGGGATCCGGGAGAAGACCAGGGGAGTAGTCCAGGTAGTTCAGGGCCTGGAAAGAGACGGAGGGACAAGGATAGGAGTAATCCTAGGTCAAAGATACCGATACCGATAGTGATTCCGAGTGGGGCTGTTGGAGAGGAAGAGGACGCTGTAAACAATAGGAGACTAGAGGAGATAAATAGGGCGAGGGCCAAAAGTAAGTTGGTGGTTGCGGGAAGTAGCATAGTTCGGGGGATCGACAAGGTTGTCTGAGGTCCGGACAGTAAAAATAGAACAGTTCTGTGCTTTCCAGGGGCTAAAGTGGAGGACCCGAGGGATAGAGTGGACGGTATTGTAGCTGGGTCGGGGCCTGATCCGGTAGTGGTATTACATGTGGGGTCCAATAACATCAGGGAGAGGAAATCAGTTCGTTTGGTGGACACATACAAGGACCTAATTAGTAAGCTACTTACCAGGAATGCTCGGATCATCGTTTCAGGGGTGCTCCCCGTTATGGGTGGTGGGAATGAGAGGAACTCGTGGATTATGGCACTAAACGAGGAGCTGGTTGAGCACTGCAAAGACTTGGGAATACATTTCATTGACCACTGGGATTCATTCTGGGGACAAGGAGAGTTGTATGGGCGAGACGGATTGCATTTAAGTAGGATGGGTACAGACCTGTTGGGCCAAAAAATTTTACAGGTGGCTGGGCCTTTTTTGGAGAAAAGGGGGGTAGGGGACCACAGCCGATAACCCAGAGGGGCACAAATGCTGGGAACATAGGAAGAACAACAAACATGCACAACACAGGGACATACCAGGGGTATAATAATGTGCCAGTGATGACAAAAAAAAACAAAGATTCATTAAGTTTGGGTACTGCAACATCCAGGGTCTGCACAAGAAAGTAAGCGAGATATCAACAATGATGGACGAAGGAGACTTCGATATAATGGGTCTAAGTGAGACGTGGATACGACGGGATGAGCGGGTTGATCAGATGAAGGGTTGCGTGTGGATAGGAGCTGGGCGAACTGAGGGTCAGAAACGGGGTGGGGTGTTGGCATCTACGCTAAAGAGGAATTACAGCCCTCATTGATTACAGATCTCACAGAAGCAAGGACTCAGATTCCAGTATCCAACGAAATAGTCTGGGCAAAAATCAAGTTAGGAAGCAGGAGTGTTGCCGTTGGTGTTGTATACTTAGCAGTGGAGGGAAGTAAGCCCGAGTGGAATGATTCAATATATACAACTCTTAGATCGAATATCACAGAGCTTGAAAGCAGAGGATTCAGTATTGTCCTAATGGGGGACTTCAATGGGCACATCGGGGATAAGGAGGAGGGCATACAGGGAGGTGATAGGAAAATTAACACGAATGGGAGGAAGATGTTGGACCTATCAAAAGAGCTTGGTTTAAAGATCCTGAACAGGGATGCGAAATGTAAGGGTAAATGGACCTGGGAGAGGAACGATAAGAAAACAATAATTGAGTATATACTCACTGACGTTAGCGTATGGAGGGAGGTTATAGATGTAGAAATAGATGACGAGGGAAAAAATGACTTGGGTAGTGATCACAACCTGATAACAGTTAAGATTATGGGCAAAAAGACGAATAGAGACAGAAATACCTTCAAGGAAGTTTGGGGACAAAAACAAGGAGCCGACTGGAAGCAGTTTCGGGAAAAACTAAAACCAAGTCTTGAATGTATACCTAGGAATGCAAATGTCCAGAGTATTTCAGATGGCATAGTAAATAGCCTAACAGAGGCAGGGAAGGATTGTATAGGAAGGGTGAGGGTCCCAACGAGAGAGCTCGGATACAGGGTTAACGAGGGACCGAAAAAGGCTATAAAAGAAAGGAAGGTAAAATGCGCTGCTTACAGAAGAAGTAGGAAGCTTAAAGGGGTGGATAACAATGACACGAGACTAATGAAAGGAGAATATGAACTGGCACGGAAAAAGGTGAATGAGATAAAGAATAATAATAGGAAGGAGCGCAATTGCAGTCTTGCCAGAACAATAAAGAAAACGGGGGGTTCGAGCTCAAACGTATTTTGGAACTGGGTAAATAAACGGGGGAAAAGTAGTGTGCAGAGGATCAAAGTGGATGGGGAAAGTACAGAAGATAAAGGCCGTATCGCTTCAGAGTTAGTCAAGCACAGGGAAAAGATAAACGATAGGCGATGGGGCAGTGGGTCCCCACCAAAAAGAAATACACTGGTGGAGGAGAACCTATCCAATCGTGTATGTAGCGAAATAACGGCAGAAGAAGTGCGGAACGTGGTCTCGAAATTAAAAAATGGTAAAGCGGGAGGGACTGATGAAATTCCGAACGAATTCCTCAAAAATGGAGGGGAGGCACTTATTGAAGTCCTGACAAACCTTTTCAACCTGGCTCTGCGAAAGCAAAAGGTCCCCAGAGAGTGGAGGGAAAGTAAGGTGTCGTTCATACACAAAAAGGGGGATAAGGAAGTTCTAGATAACTATAGGGGGATATCAGTTAGTAGTAACATCGGAAAAGTATTCTGTAAGGTCATATACGGTAGACTTGAGGAAGTTATTGAAGAGAAAGGTTTTTTAGGAGAAATTCAAAATGGTTTCAGGAAAGGTCGAAGAGTCACTGATCACCTATTTTCACTCACCCAACTGATAGAATCAACAAAGGCTGAAAAGAAAAAGATGTTTCTGGCATTTCTAGATGTGAAAAAAGCGTACGACCGAGTGTGGAGGGAAGGTATGTGGCGAAAGCTCGAGGGCATCGGACTGGGGGTGACTTTGTGGGAATCATGAAAGCACTGTATACAGATGTGCAAAGTCAACTCAGTCTTGGGAGTATCACTACAAAACGAGTCCCTATGGATATAGGCCTCAAGCAGGGGTGTATCTTTTCACCGATTTTGTTTGCATTGTATGTTAAAGATTTAGGGGACGAACTAATTCAGAGTGCGGAGGGGGTAAATGTTGGAGACATAAAGGTACCAGGCTTATTCTTTGCGGACGACATGGTGTTAATGTCTAGAACTGAACAGGGGCTAGAGAAATTGCTGGAAATTGTTGGTAGATATGGGAACACTTGGCGGCTCGAACTAAATGAAAATAAAAGCAAGGTAATACCCGTTGGACGCAAGGTAGATATGACGAAGAGATGGAGAGTGGGGGAGTTCTCAATCCTCGAAGGGGAAAGCAAACAAATCACTGTAGGAGAAACTGGAGAGTATGAGTATCTAGGGGTAAGCATAAATATAACGGGAAGAGGGGTGTACAGAAATTACTCAGCCAAACTGATTCTGAAGGGGAAAAGAATTCTGAACCAACTAAAACTCTTTGGGAAAAATAGTTTCAACAAGGTCTTTGTGGGGAAAACACTGTGGGAGAGGGTGGGTTTACCAAGTATAACGTATGGCACGGACGTGATTCCATTAAACCAAACCGTTATTAAGAAGTTGGAAAGTACTCAGAATGATGCCGGCAGATGGATAACAGGGTCGAGTAATGCAGCAGCTCTGGAAGCAGTAAGGGGGGAGCTTGGGTGGATGAAAATCAAGGACAGGGTAGATTTGGGAAAACTGTGTTACTTTAACTACTTGAGAAACCTGCCTGACAACCGGTGGTGCAAATTGATGCTCGATACCATTTGGAATTCTAATATAGATACGGTGTGGTCAAAACATGTGAGGGAACTAATGGACAATTACTCTATAGAGGTCACAAACATAGAAGTAGGAATGAAAGAAGGCAAAAGGTTAGTCAAAGAGAGAGTCATGGAAGATTGCAATCGAAACTGGCGAGCAGGGGTTAGCGTGAAAAGATCACTGCAGGGGTTACAATATAAAGAAAAGCCAGCTTTTGAGAAGTACCTAGATGGCACCTTTGGAGGGTCACTGCTGTTCAAACTGAGATCAAGATCACTGGAGCTTCGGGGAAAAATTGGGAGAGATGGAGAAAAGGGATGCCAAATGTGCCACTCTGGAGTAGTGGAGACCCTGGAACATTTTCTCTTGGAATGCCCACAATATATACCTCATAGAATAAAATTTACTGGAAGAATAATGCAGAAGTGGGGTGAAGAAACAAAGGATAGATGACTGAAGGGGGACACGAGGGAGAGGGTAGGAATGCTTATTGAAGAAATTGAAAAAGAGGAAGTGAGGGACACTATTGAGCAGTTTATATATGAATGCTGGGAGGAGAGGAGGGGAAGAGGGGGTGGGGTGCAGGGGGAATGATGGCCTTCTCTTATGAGGACCGCGACAAATCAGCGGCTGGCCAAAGAGTTATTATTATACCGAGGTACCCAATTGTTTGTCCTTTGTGTGGAGTAACGGTTTCTACCTCGTTTAGCCGGTACAGTTCTGGAAAAACAGACGAGGTAAAGGGTTTCTTTTGTCTTTTGTACCTCGGTAAGGCAAAACATGCAAACTCTTTGGTCTAGTTACCTCGTCAAGTTGGTAAGACAACCCCCCCCCCCCCCCACACACACACACACACACAGAGTCTTGTCTACCCTACATACCGAGGTACGCCATTGTTTGTCCTTTGTGTGGACTAACGGTTTCTACCTCGTTTTGCCGGTACAGTTTTGGGAAAACAACCGAGGTAAAGGGTTTCTTTTGTCTTTTGTACCTCGGTAAGGCGAAACACGCAAACTCTTTTGTCTAGTTACCTCGTCAAGTTGGTAAGACAAACCCACACAGACAGACAGACACACACACACACACACACACACACACACACACACACACACACACACACACACACACACACACACACAGTCACACACACACACACACACACACACAGTCTTGTCTACCCTACATACCGAGGTACCCCATTGTTTGTCCTTTGTGTGGACTAACGGTTTCTACCTCGTTTTGCCGGTACAGTTCTGGGAAAACAACCGAGGTAAAGGGTTTCTTTTGTCTTTTGTACCTCGGTAAGGCGAAACACGCAAACTCTTTTGTCTAGTTACCTCGTCAAGTTGGTAAGACAAACCCACACACACACACACACACACACACACACACACACACACACACACACACACACACACACACACACACACACACACACACACACACAGTCTTGTCTTCCCTACATACCGAGGTACCCCATTGTTTGTCCTTTGTGTGTACTAACGGTTTCTACCTCGTTTTGCCGGTACAGTTCTGGGAAAACAACCGAGGTAAAGGGTTTCTTTTGTCTTTTGTACCTCGGTAAGGCGAAACACGCAAACTCTTTTGTCTAGTTACCTCGTCAAGTTGGTAAGACAAACCCACATACACACATAAACACACACACACACACACGGACACACAGACGGACACACACACACTTCAATCATGAGGACTTCATCTAAAAAGCTAGATTCCAGCCAACGTTTTTGACGGTGTGCAATGGTCTAGTTTTAGACGATGGACTCCTGATTGCCAGACGGTGTTGCCGCGGGTTCGAATACCGGCGGGGGATCAGAAACCAACATTCAAAATTCCTCTAAAACATGATTGTGTCATTTGAAAAAACACACACAAGCCCGTGCCAGTCTTCGTCTGAGGCCATCCACAGCACTTTCGCCGTACTGTAGCCAGCGCGTTCCACACTTTCATGCTGCTGCCGAAAGGAAGATGAACCAAGTAATCATGAGGACTTCATCTAAAAAGCTAGATTCCAGCCATCGTTTTTGACGGTGTGCAATGGTTGAGTGGTTTAGACGCTGGACTCCTGATTGCCAGGCGGTGTTGCCGAGGGTTCGAATCCCGGCGGGGGATCAGAAACCAACATTCAAAATTCCTCTAAAACATGATTGTGTCATTTGAAAAAACACACACAAGCCCGTGCCAGTCTTCGTCTGAGGCCATCCACAGCACTTTCGCCGTACTGTAGCCAGCGCGTTCCACACTTTCATGCTGCTGCCGAAAGGAAGATGAACCAAGTAATCATGAGGACTTCATCTACAAAGCTAGATTCCAGCCATCGTTTTTGACGGTGTGCAATGGTCTAGTGGTTTAGACACTGGACTCCTGATTGCCAGGCGGTGTTGCCGAGGGTTCGAATCCCGGCGGGTGGATCAGAAACCAACATTCAAAATTCCTCTAAAACATGATTGTGTCATTTGAAAAAAAACACACACACACATACACGGACACACAGACGGAAACACACACACTTCAGTCATGAGGACTTCATCTAAAAAGCTAGATTGCAGCCAACGTTTTTGACGGTGTGCAATGGTCTAGTGGTTTAGACGCTGGACTCCTGATTGCCAGGCGGTGTTGCCGAGGGTTCGAATCACGGCGGGGGATCAGAAACCAACATTCAAAATTCCTCTAAAACATGATTGTGTCATTTGAAAAAACACACACAAGCCCGTGCCAGTCTTCGTCTGAGGCCATCCACAGCACTTTTGTCGTACTGTAGCCAGCGCGTTCCACACTTTCATGCTGCTGCCGAAAGGAAGATGAACCAAGTAATCATGAGGACTTCATCTAAAAAGCTAGATTCCAGCCATCGTTTTTGACGGTGTGCAAACGGATGAATTTAGAAAAAAACGTGAAGCTTTTTGGATCAATACGCTTCAAACCCTCTGGCCATTTGGTATGAACATATCAGAGGGCGAATGCGAAAGGAGGTCCATCATTCCTTTCACTTTAAGGTACAACAGAATGAATATCGAAATAGCAAAAATGTTAAAAGATGAATTCAATTTTACCAATGCTAAATAAATGAACCTTTGAATCTTCGACCTGTCATCGCCTATAAGAAAAACAAAAGCTTGCGTAACATCCTTGTAAGGACTAAATTAGAGCCCATCAATGAATAACATCAATTATTGCCAGTCAGTTTAACCAGTTCCTAAGCTCATCACTTAGTTTAAATCAATTTTGTGTAATTTTTTGTCATGTTTGAAACCCATCAGGGTTCAGTAAATGAAAACAATTTTTCGGCGGCATATTAAAAGAAAAAAACGTTTCAGTATGAAATGTCTGTGCCAGTGCGATTTTTTAACCTCAAACACACACAGGCGAGTGCCAGAGTTCATATATGCCCCAAAACAAAATAGGTTCTAAGTTCAATCATGTGTATGTATTTCCTAAATAAAATTATTATTTATTTATATATTTATATATTTATTTATTGATTATTTTTAATTATTTTCAATTTTTTATTAATTTTTATTTATTTATTTATTTATTTATTTATTTGATTCATTTATTTAAATTATTATTTTAATTTTATTTTTAATTTTTCATACCTTTCACACAATGCAGAGGTTCAGAAGGTAAAACACACAATTTCTACGTGGTGTAAAATATTTTCCGTCATAAACCTCCGTCGGGGGATATTCATTCCAGCTGATAACATTCGTGAGGCATCATGATCTTTGGCGTTATTTTTTCATTTATTTCTTTAGTCTCAATATATTTTATCAAACCATTTTTTCATATTATTTTCACATACTTCTGAAGCCAGTAAAGCAAACCGCTCCCGATTGGTTTTACTTAAATCAAAGCCAACCAATAGGGTTTCATGGGGTCAGTAAAGCAAACCACTCACTGACTGATTAAAATTCAATGGAAGCCAATCAAAAGGGCTTCATCTAATTTGTATGGACGACACAAACTGAGTTGTGAAAAACAAACTTGGGACATCTCAGATTGAAAATAATTAATTAGATGAGTGACTTTTGTCAGCTTGTTACCGAGTTTAATTATGTACTGAGCTGTGAAAAACACCCCCAACCCACATATGGATATATACCATGCATGCCCTCCCAAAGTTGGAATCATTTTCCTCAAAGTCTCTTTGAAAAAGCCAAACCAAGCGAAACGCGTCGAGACAGACGGATTATTTTCTACCTTTGCTGAAGACTGCAACCAATCCAGGTATCTTCTTTAATAGGTAATATCTAATTTTCCAATTTTATTTATTTCATCACTTTTATATTTTAATTATACTTACTTCAACTACTTTCTTTAACAATGGCAAGAAAAGGGCAGAGGCATCTGAGGCAGAGAGTTGCCCAGTCCGGAACTGGCCAGGAACAATCGTTCCTGGCTTATTCTAGGCTGGTCAAGGCTTTGTTTCAGGTGCTTCAATGTTTGCACCACATTGGGCTATTAGAGCACCATTTGGCAAATCGGGATTTCCCGAAACAGCTGGAGAAGAAAGTAGATGAGTTAGGTGGCTTTCTAAAGCCAGCTCTTCCCACCCACACATTTTTTCTGTTTTTCGACAGATTAGTGTGGGATGGGCCAATCAAACTTTAAATGCTTTAGTTGAGCATTATAAGGTAAATTTAAACCAGTTGAAGTCTAAGATAACTTTGGCTATGCGACCACCTCCTGGACTCGAAAAAATAGACTTCAACAGCGCTTCGGCGCGTGCCTTGATCTGGGCTAAAAAGAACTTTAAAAATAAGTTGACAGATAAGACTATTTCGGCCTATGAGTCTTACATTTCGGAACTTCGCCCAGAGTCTGGAGTAAAGAACTATACGGGAGGGAGCAAGCAAACTCCGGCCCGTGTTGTCCCTCTACCCCAACGCGAAAAGCAAAACAAGAAAAGATCAAGGCAAAGCTCTTCTCCCTCTTCTTTTCCTTCTACTTCTTCTTTCTCTCAGAGTAAGCGCCTCAATTTGCAAACATCTCCGGTCCATATTGTGACTGAAGATGCTCGCAAATTGAGTAACGCTGTCTCGCCTCGTCTTGCTCCTCTACCTCCTACTCCTCCTCAGCCTTTCTTCTCTGGTTCTCCTAGTGCTCTCACTAGAACTCCTCCTCCTCCTTCTGTTTCTTCTCCTGCTTCTGTTTCCTCTCCTGTTTCTGTTTCTTCTCCCCCTTCTCTTGCCTCTAGTGTGGTTCAACCAGGTATATCGTACTCAGAGAAAGTCAAATCACCGAGCCGCAACTCGGGCCGCTCATTTGATTCTAAATTCTCCCAGTTTCGGCATAAAAGCGGAGTTAATTTTGACAAAAGGAATTGGCGCCTCCCCGATGTTTGTAAAAACATCCTTATCATTGGAAGTTCAAATTTAGGACGCATTGATCGAAATCCCCATCCAGACATCCAGGTGGAGTGTTACCCCGGCGCCAAATTCAATCATCTGCGCTCTATGTTTAAAGGGCACAGGGGACAGTCCAGCCCCCAAAAAATATTATTAAATATTGGCGCGAATTCTCGAAACGATAATTCTGATCTCGTAGTTAAGCAGTTGCGGAATATGCTTACCGATATCAGGGTCAAGTTTAGATCAGCAAAAATTTATTTCGCTGAACTAAACTTTTCGCAAAAACTCCCTCAGGCTGAGAGGAGAACCCTGAGCATCATCAACGAAACCATTCGGAAAGTGAAGGACGTTAACGTGATACCAAAAATTGATGACGCGAACTTTGATGTTGCTCAGGATTTAATCCATTGGACCACGAGAACCGCCAATATTATGTACGATCACTGGTTGAACCACCTAAATTTAAACTAAGTAAAGGCAAAGGTAACAGCCGCCTAACAGATGTGGGATTAGGAACTAATGTGGTTAACCTGTCTGGCACCAATGACCTAACAACCCAAGAGAAATCTCTTTTAGATCGCGGTGTAACTTTTGTACCAACACCAAAGCCAAAAACTGATAACCAAACAAATTTACCATCATACAACTGTAATTTTCTTAGGCAAATGAAATTGGCCGACCGCTTTAGAAACTCCAGCGGTCGGAAACTTCCTTTTACAGAATCATCTGGTTGGTCACCTCCAGATAGTGAAGTAGACCCCGAAATTATTGAGGCTAGCAAACGAATCATCCAAAAGGTGTTCAGCATGAACATACTCTCCGATAAAGACAATTTAACAGCTGGTGAACGGAGAGCCCTCACGAAACTTCGAAAAAATAAGAAATTAGTAATTAAACCAGCCGACAAAGGTGGGTCGGTAGTTGTTCTATCTCGGGATAATTATATAAAGGAAGCCATGAGACAACTCAGCAATACTAAACATTATAAGAAAATAGATTCACTTATTTGGCCTAGTAATATCGAAAAATTCAACAAGATCTTAAAATTTCTCCTCGACGAAGGTCACATTACCAAAAAACAATTGAAATATTTAACAGCTAAGCTCAGTGCTCAAACAAGACAATTTTATATCCTACCAAAGATCCACAAGGACCGTTCTTCAAGGACGGATGACTTAACTCCACCCGGGAGGCCAATTGTATCAGATTGCAATTCGGAATCTTATGCGATCTCGGAATTAATTGATTATCATCTGAAACCTATAGCAAATAGACGTCCGAGCTATCTAAAAAATACACAGGATTTCCTGTCAAAAATTTCGAAATTGAAAATATCGAAAAATGCAATTCTGGCTACTTTGGATATCGACAGTATGTATACGAACATTGATATTGATAAAGGTGTTAAATCAGTTAAAAATACATTTGAAAAATATCCGGATGCGAAACGCCCGGATGAACAAATTTTGGATCTTTTAGAGCTGAGCTTAAAAGGTAATAACTTTCAATTCAATGGGGAATATTTTCTACAAATAATGGGTTGTCCTTTGGGCAAAAGATTCAGTCCTAATTTTGCAAGCATTTATGTAGCGGAATGGGAGGAAAATGCCTTAAGCAAATGTGCAAAGCATCCTCTCGTATATCTCAGGTATTTAGATGACATTTTTATTATTTGGGAACATTCAAAAGAAGATTTTGATGAATTTTTAGAAATTTTGAACAATCACGATCCAAATATTAATTTGAAAGCTACTATCAGTGAAAATTCTGTTGATTTTCTCGATGTGACCGTGTATAAAGGCAAGCAATTTCAGGCGTCCGGTCATTTAGATTATAAAGTATATTTTAAACCAACTGATTCACATCAATTGTTGCACACAAAATCATTTCATCCTCAACATACATTTAAAGGTATCATCAAATCACAGCTCATTCGTTTCCACCGCAATTCAAGTGATAAGGTAAATTTCAATGAGGCTTGTTCTACTCTATTTGGCGCCGTCAGATCGAGAGGGTACTCGCTGCGCCTTTTGCGTAGTCTGAAATCCCAAACCCTGAAAAAGCTCGAAAGTCCAGCTGAAACTACCGATTTCGAACCACTGAAGATTGAATACAACAGACCGTTGCAAAATGGTAGTGGCGCGGTATTTAATTGCAAAAAGCCTCGTTGTAGACTGCATACTTTTATGCCTGATCAGAAAGAGGAATTTTCCTCCGAACAAACGAAAAATCATTATCAGATCCGTAACCCCCTCCATTGTGATTCACCAAACATTATTTACCTTATCACTCTTAAGCGATGTCGGAAACAGTATGTTGGTCAAAGTCAAAATCCTTTTCGAGGACGTGCTACTAGACACAAACAGGATATAAAACATAATGCTGATGCCCCAGTAGCACAACATTTTAACCTTCCTGGCCATTCTTTGGACGATTTCGAAATCCATCCTATTGAACAACCACCAATTAAAGACACATTAGAAGAAACGGATGAATTTAGAAAAAAACGTGAAGCTTTTTGGATCAATACGCTTTAAACCCTCTGGCCATTTGGTATGAACATATCAGAGGGCGAATGCGAAAGGAGGTCCATCATTCCTTTCACTTTAACGTACAACAGAATGAATATCGAAATAGCAAAAATGTTAAAAGATGAATTCAATTTTACCAATGCTAAATTAAATGAACCTTTGAATCTTCGACCTGTCATCGCCTATAAGAAAAACAAAAGCTTGCGTAACATCCTTGTAAGGACTAAATTAGAGCCCATCAATGAATAACATCAATTATTGCCAGTCAGTTTAACCAGTTCCTAAGCTCATCACTTAGTTTAAATCAATTTTGTGTAATCTTTTGTCATGTTTGAAACCCATCAGGGTTCAGTAAATGAAAACAATTTTTCGGCGGCATATTAAAAGAAAAACACGTTTCAGTATGAAATGTCTGTGCCAGTGCGATTTTTTAACCTCAAACACACACAGGCGAGTGCCAGAGTTCATATATGCCCAAAAACAAAATAGGTTCTAAGTTCAATCATGTGTATGTATTTCCTAAATAAAATTATTATTTATTTATATATTTATATATTTATTTATTGATTATTTTTAATTATTTTTAATTTTTTATTAATTTTTATTTATTTATTTATTTATTTATTTGATTCATTTATTTAAATTATTATTTTAATTTTATTTTTAATTTTTCATACCTTTCACACAATGCAGAGGTTCAGAAGGTAAAACACACAATTTCTACGTGGTGTAAAATATTTTCCGTCATAAACCTCCGTCGGGGGATATTCATTCCAGCTGATAACATTCGTGAGGCATCATGATCTTTGGCGTTATTTTTTCATTTATTTCTTTAGTCTCAATATATTTTATCAAACCATTTTTTCATATTATTTTCATATACTTCGGAAGCCAGTAAAGCAAACCGCTCCCGATTGGTTTTACTTAAATCAAAGCCAACCAATAGGGTTTCATGGGGTCAGTAAAGCAAACCACTCACTGACTGATTAAAATTCAATGGAAGCCAATCAATAGGGCTTCATCTAATTTGTTTGGACGACACAAACTGAGTTGTGAAAAACAAACTTGGGACATCTCAGATTGAAAAGAATTAATTAGATGAGTGACATTTGTCAGCTTGTTACCGAGTTTAATTATGTATTGAGCTGTGAAAAACACCCCCAACCCACATATGGATATATACCATGCATGTCCTCCCAAAGTTGGAATCATTTTCCTCAAAGTCTCTTTGAAAAAGCCAAACCAAGCGAAACGCGTCGAGACAGACGGATTATTTTCTACCTTTGCTGAAGACTGCAACCAATCCAGGTATCTTCTTTAATAGGTAATATCTAATTTTCCCTAAGGGGGTTTGATCGTCCCCTACTAGGCGGGTCCTCAGGTGGCGGATAGAGGACGGCCTGCTCAATTGGGCAGGTTTTCTAATTTCTAATTGGCAGGTTTGCTCAATTGAGTTGGTTCGCTGCGAAATACACAAATACGCAGCCCCGGACCAAAATGATCAACCCTGCTAATACCATCTGGCAGGCACCTTGTTCTCCCGTGAGGTGCGTTCCGAAGGCCCCGGAAGAAGGAATCCTGGCAGTTGAGGACTCGGGCCCCGGTTAGGGCAGTCTCCAAGGATGGGGGTCAGGTCGTAAACTCTGTTTGGCCCTGGTCTCCATTTTTTCAGATAATGTCCAAGACACTGCTTTGGCCCCAATTTCGGGAGTAGAAGGATGGTCGGATGGTCCGTTCTGGCCAATCGGGAGCCCCCACCCCAAAAAGTACTGGGTGTCACGTCGGGGGGCATTTGGTGGTCATTCAATCAGTCATTTCTTTTAATCACA
The DNA here is from genome assembly GCA_031216915.1 of Pictodentalium vernedei. Taxonomy (NCBI): domain Eukaryota; kingdom Metazoa; phylum Mollusca; class Scaphopoda; order Dentaliida; family Dentaliidae; genus Pictodentalium; species Pictodentalium vernedei. The sequence continues at coordinate 755,317,184 of CM062295.1, forward strand.
CATCATAATTGCCATTGTGTACTGTTTTTAAACATATTTTACCAAATACTTAGTTTTGCTGCACTACTGTTCGATTCAGTTCTACGTGGCAGCTTTAATTACAAGGTTTTATAGAGTGATTGGTTGGATGATCGCCATCTGAAGACGTGGCACTTCCACACACGGGCCAATCAGCCAGTGGCATACTTTGGTATCAACACTGGCTGAGTATATTGCTCCATACCAGGTATGTGGGAATACCGGCAGCCCGGTGGGTTCACTGCATAGCAGTAACTCTACCCCTTGTTGGACTCCATGGTGGGTGGGAGCCGGAGCAATGAACGATTAATACTAAAACATGGAAAAAATACCACCAAAAAAACAAAAACGAGGTAATGAAGTGAAATTAACTCTATCAGACTCTGACTCAGATCAAGAAAGCACCCCCATTGAAAAGAAATGGCCAAAATTTATCATTATTTATGCGGAAGAAGAAGGTAAAAATGTATCAACGATCAATCCCTTTGCTATTGAGAAAACTATAAAAGGAATTGCAGGCTCAGTAAAGGAAGTTAAAAAAATGAGATCGGGTGGGTTATTAGTAGAATGTAGGACGGAATTTCAGGCAATAAATTTATTAAAAATTGATAAGATTTTAGACATGAAGGTTGTGGCATTTCCACATAAGACTTTGAACACCAGTAAAGGCGTAATGAGAACTAGAGAACTTTCTGGCATGGATGTATTGGAAATAAAGGAAGAACTTAAATCTCAGAATATCACTGATGTAAAAAGAATAGAAATTAAAAAGGATGGTAACACAGTGAAAACCAATACATATATTTTAACTTTTGGCTCCTCGCGACCACCAAAGTCAATTAAAGTAGGTTACATGAACATTGGAGTGGACTTGTATATTCCAAATCCACTCCGATGCTTCAAATGTCAGAAGTATGGTCACGGGCAAAATAACTGTAGAGGACAGGAAATATGTTTCAAATGCGGCCAACAACACCAAGGGCCCTGTAATAATACCATAAAGTGCTGTAACTGTCAGGGCAATCATGTAGCTTCATCCAAGGATTGCCCTGTCTGGAAACGGGAGAAAGAAATTCAGAAAGTCAAATGTGAAAGACAGATTTCATTTAAAGAAGCCAGAGAGATAGTAATTTCAAGGCCTGGAATGAATTTTTCATCACCATCGTATGCAACAACGTTGAAACAAATACAAACCAAATCAGTAGAATGTCAAACACCATGGACATGGATTAACAACAACACAATTCCGTCCTTAATTCAAGCGTTTACAATTGAGCAAATCACAGAAACTGAACCAAAGTCAACTCAAACACAACAGTATAATACAGAACCATTGAAAGACAAAACAGATCACACTCAGAGAAAAGATACATCTAAACCTGAAAAGAAATCCGAACAAAAAGCGGCAACTAATAAGAAAAATGATCAAAACAAACCACACCCTAAAGCACAGGAAGTACAAAGATCTCAACAATCAAATCTGAGTCAGAGTCAGAGAAAGAAACAAGATAGACAAAAACAATTATCTGAAAGAACTCCAAAATTGTTACAAGATCCTGTTACCCGTAACAGGTTCGAGGGATTAGAAGACATGGAAGTCGGTGAGTGTATTGAAGAAACATTCTGGCAACTACGCCCCAACTCCTCTCAGAATAAGTCGCCGAGGAAGAAAGAACCCAAGAAAACAACTGGGTCTATTTCTCCTATACGTCCACCCTCTCAGTCGTAAACCAAATATGGCTAACACAAACAAAAATAACATAATACAGTGGAATTGTCGAGGTTTTAGAGCCAATTTTAATGAACTTGGTCTACTCAGCCAAAAATATAAACCTGCTGCTTTTTGCCTGCAGGAAACTCTTTTAAAGAAACCCGAGGCTCAAGATCATTCAGCATTTAGGCATTATACTTCGTATAATGCCTGGGCTGATGATACAGACCTTCACATTCGTGGAACATCTGTTTTGGTTAGAGACGATATCATTCACAGTTCTGTACCTTTGAATACAAATTTACAGGCTGTGGCGGTACGCCTAACTTTAGACAAAACAGTCACACTTTGTTCGATTTATGTTTCACCCAGTAAGGCACTACATCTCAATGATCTTGAGCAACTCGTCCAACAGCTCCCAACTCCATACATTTTGTTGGGTGATTTTAACGCTCATAACCCACTTTGGGGTAATTCCTGCAGTCAAGAAGATGTGAAAGGGAAAACTGTAGAAGAGTTTATTACAAAATATGACTTGTGCTTGTTCAATGATGGGTCAGATACTTATCTGCACCCCGCATCTGGTTCTTACACCTCAATTGATCTTTCAGTTGCAAGCCCTTCCCTCTTTCTTGAATATTCTTGGAAGGTGGAAGGTGACTTGTGCGGCAGTGACCACTTTCCGGTCGTGTTGGAGAGTGTAATTCCGGCAGACGATCTGAGGGTGCCCCAGTGGAGCTTTAAAAAGGCTGACTGGGGCGCCTTCATCTTGCTCTGTTCTGAACGCCTCACTCTGGAGAAATTTAGTGAAAGTACTGACCAGATTGAACATTTTACAACAGAGTTACTTGACATTGCAAGCCAAGTCATTCCTAAAACCTCGACAAATCCAAAACGTTTCACCAAACCATGGTTTGATAACGAATGTAAACAGGCTATAAAGGATCGGAAGAAAACTGAACGGGAATTCAACAAGTCACCATCCACAAATAATTTAGATAAATTACGTATAAGTCGGGCAAAAACAAGACGACTAATAAAACAAAAAAAGAAAAGTTCTTGGGAAACTTATGTTTCAAAGCTTAACCAAAACAACCCCATCAACAAAATTTGGAAAATGATAAGAAAAATTAAAGGAAAAGACACAAAATCAACGGTACAACATCTGAAAGATAACAACACACTAATCACATCAAAAAACGAAATTTCAAATAAATTGGCCTCTACATTTTCAAAACATTCGTCGTCTGAAAATTGTAATCCTGAATTTCTGAAAATTAAAAAACAACAAGAAAAGCAAAAGTTTAGATTTACATCCAATAATTCAGAGGATTACAACGAACCTTTTTCTATGCAGGAGTTAAACAACTCTTTGCATAGAGCAAAGGATACCGCCACTGGGCCCGATGAAATACATTATCAAATTTTAAAACATCTGCCGCAATCATCTCTAAAGCTCTTACTATCTATTTTTAATGACATTTGGAGGACGGGCCAGTTCCCACCATCTTGGCGCAAAGCGATAGTAATTCCCATTCCTAAGCCTGATAAAGATCACAGCAACCCAAGCAATTACAGGCCTATTGCCTTAACCAGTTGTCTGTGCAAAACCATGGAGAGGATGATCAATGATCGACTTGTCTGGTTTCTGGAATCGAACAATCTGCTTGCGGATGTTCAGTGTGGTTTCAGAAGCCAGAGAAGTACTGTGGATCATTTGGTCAGACTTGAAACGTTTATCAGAAATGCCTTCGCCAGAAAAGAACATGTGGTCGCCATCTTCTTTGACTTGGAAAAGGCATATGACACGACGTGGACGTATGGGATTTTAAAGGATCTTTTTAACATGGGGTTGAGAGGGCGAATGCCTCTTTTTATTGAGAATTTTTTAAGGGACCGCCAATTTCAGGTTCGTGTTGGATCAACGTTATCCGATTCGCACGAGCAGGAATTGGGGGTTCCTCAGGGTAGTATCTTATCTGTTACCCTTTTTTCAGTAAAAATTAATAGTATTGTCGAAACAATTGAAAATATGGTAGATTCTTCGTTGTATGTAGATGATTTTTTAATCTGCTACAGCAGCAAGAAAATGAATGCCATAGAGCGCAAACTTCAGCTGTGTTTAAACAGAATTCAAAAATGGGCCACAGAAAACGGGTTTAAATTTTCAAAGATGAAAACAAATTGTGTTCATTTTTGTAAGCTTCGGAAATATCACCTCGATCCGGAGTTAAAAATTGATGGTAGTCCTATTAAAGTTGTTAAGGAAGTGAAATTCTTAGGTTTGTTGTTTGACAACAAACTGAATTTCACTTCCCACATAAAACAACTAAAAGTTAAGTGTAAAAGGGCACTGAACCTCTTGAAGGTAGTTGGTAGCACTGATTGGGGTGCTGACCAAAAAACTTTACTTCATCTGTATAGATCACTTGTCAGATCAAAATTAGATTATGGCTGCGTGGTTTACGGTTCTGCAAGAAAGTCATATCTCAAACCTCTTAATGCCATTCATAATAGTGGCATTAGAATCAGCCTTGGTGCTTTTAGAACTTCACCGGTAGATTCAATGCTTGTTGAAGCAGAGGAGCCTTCTCTTGAGAAGCGTCGAATTAAACTATCTCTCCAATATGTAACTAAACTTTTAGCTAATAAATCAAATCCGGCTTTTAATTGTGTTTCAGAACCACAAAATGTTGAATTTTTTAATCGCCACCAGAAACATATTCCTCCATTGGGAATTAGAATTAAACCCCACATGGAGTCTGCCAAAATTGATTCTAATTCTATAAAAGATAACCGTAAATCACATATTCCTCCTTGGCATCTTAAAAAACCTACAGTTATTTTAGACCTTGCTTCTACCAAAAAATCTGATACAAATTCTTTGCAATTTAAACAAAAATATGCCGAAATAAAGTCCAGGTTTAGTACATATACAAGGATCTATACAGATGGATCTAAAGATAGTGACAAAGTATCATCAGCTGCTGTTACTGGTGATCATATTACCTCAATAAGAATACCGAATCAGAGTTCTGTTTTCACAGCTGAAGTTAAAGCTATACAACTTGCACTTGAACACATCGAGAATGTACAGGAAAGGAAGTCAATTATTTTCTCAGACTCTCTTTCCACATTACTTGCTTTACTCAACCCCAAGTTGAAGAACCCTCTCATTTTGGAACTTCGTGAGAAGTTGACAACTCTCATGTCTGACCAATATGATATCGTGTTTTGCTGGTTACCCGGACATGTAGGTATCGCTGGTAACACCAGGGCAGACAGTGCAGCAAAACAGGCTTTATCCAAGCCTCTCACTGATTTTAACATCCCTTCCAGTGATTTGAAACCACATATCAATAAGTACATCAAATCTGTGTGGCAGGCGGATTGGGATGGAGTGACAAATAACAAGCTCCATCGATTCCGACCAGATATCTGTGATCACTACCCGTCTAGTAACCTTTCTAGAAAGGATCTTGCAGTATTGACGCGATGTCATATTGGTCATACAAGACTTACACATTCCTTTTTGTTGGAGGGTACTGTGCGACCAGAATGTGTTCCCTGCCAGCAGGTGTTGTCAGTGGAGCACATTCTTTTACATTGTACAGATTTTAATCATGTCAGAGGGCAGTTTTTCTCTGTAGGATCTCTGAGAGATCTTTTTTATCGTACTAGCCCGAATATGATTCTCTCATTTTTGAAATCAATCAACCTTTTTAATAAATTTTAAAACTGTTTTTATTATCTTAACTAGAGTCTTTAAGACTTAAATTCATCAGGTTGATTCGTGAATTATTCATCTTTCTTGTTTCTCACGCATCACTGTTCATATTACATTGAGTATCATTTTTACTATAATTGATTTTTACTCATCTTTGAATATCGTTTCTGCCATGTTTTTTTTCAATGTTTTCTCGCCACGATATGGCCTTAGCTGCTGATGTGGCGTTAAGCACCAATAAATAAATAAATAAATCTAATTTTCCAATTTTATTTATTTCATCACTTTTATATTTTAATTATACTTACTTCAACTACTTTCTTTAACAATGGCAAGAAAAGGGCAGAGGCATCTGAGGCAGAGAGTTGCCCAGTCCGGAACTGGCCAGGAACAATCGTTCCAGGCTTATTCTAGGCTGGTCAAGGCTTTGTTTCAGGTGCTTCAATGTTTGCACCACATTGGGCTATTAGAGCACCATTTGGCAAATCGGGATTTCCCGAAACAGCTGGAGAAGAAAGTAGATGAGTTAGGTGGCTTTCTAAAGCCAGCTCTTCCCACCCACACATTTTTTCTGTTTTTCGACAGATTAGTGTGGGATGGGCCAATCAAACTTTAAATGCTTTAGTTGAGCATTATAAGGTAAAATTAAACCAGTTGCAGTCTAAGATAACTTTGGCTATGCGACCACCTCCTGGACTCAAAAAAATAGACTTCAACAGCGCTTCGGCGCGTGCCTTGATCTGGGCTAAAACGAACTTTAAAAATAAGTTGACAGATAAGACTATGTCGGCCTATGAGTCTTACATTTGGGAACTTCGCCCAGCGTCTGGAGTAAAGAACAATACGGGAGGGAGCAAGCAAACTCCGGCCCGTGTTGTCCCTCTACCCCAACGCGAAAAGCAAAACAAGAAAAGATCAAGGCAAAGCTCTTCTCCCTCTTCTTTTCCTTCTACTTCTTCTTTCTCTCAGAGTAAGCGCCTCAATTTGCAAACATCTCCGGTCCATATTGTGACTGAAGATGCTCGCAAATTGAGTAACGCTGTCTCGCCTCGTCTTGCTCCTCTACCTCCTACTCCTCCTCAGCCTTTCTTCTCTGGTTCTCCTAGTGCTCTCACTAGAACTCCTCCTCCTCCTTCTGTTTCTTCTCCTGCTTCTGTTTCCTCTCCTGTTTCTGTTTCTTCTCCCCCTTCTCTTGCCTCTAGTGTGGTTCAACCAGGTATATCGTACTCAGAGAAAGTCAAATCACCGAGCCGCAGCTCGGGCCGCTCATTTGATTCTAAATTCTCCCAGTTTCGGCATAAAAGCGGAGTTAATTTTGACAAAAGGAATTGGCGCCTCCCCGATGTTTGTAAAAACATCCTTATCATTGGAAGTTCAAATTTAGGACGCATTGATCGAAATCCCCATCCAGACATCCAGGTGGAGTGTTACCCCGGCGCCAAATTCAATCATCTGCGCTCTATGTTTAAAGGGCACAGGGGCCAGTCCAGTCCCCAAAAAATATTATTAAATATTGGCGTGAATTCTCGAAACGATAATTCTGATCTCGTAGTTAAGCAGTTGCGGAATATGCTTAGCGATATCAGGGTCAAGTTTAGATCAGCAAAAATTTATTTCGCTGAACTAAACTTTTCGCAAAAACTCCCTCAGGCTGAGAGGAGAACCCTGAGCATCATCAACGAAACCATTCGGAAAGTGAAGGACGTCAACGTGATACCAAAAATTGATGACGCGAACTTTGATGTTGCTCAGGATTTAATCCATTGGACCACGAGAAGCGCCAATATTATGTACGATCACTGGTTGAACCACCTAAATTTAAACTAAGTAAAGGCAAAGGTAACAGCCGCCTAACAGATGTGGGATTAGGAACTAATGTGGTTAACCTGTCTGGCACCAATGACCTAACAACTCAAGAGAAATCTCTTTTAGATCGCGGTTTAACTTTTGTACCAACACCAAAGCCAAAAACTGATAACCAAACAAATTTACCATCATACAACTGTAATTTTCTTAGGCAAATGAAATTGGCCGACCGCTTTAGAAACTCCAGCGGTCGGAAACTTCCTTTTTCAGAATCATCTGGTTGGTCACCTCCAGATAGTGAAGTAGACCCCGAAATTATTGAGGCTAGCAAACGAATCATCCAAAAGGTGTTCAGCATGAACATACTCTCCGATAAAGACAATTTAACAGCTGGTGAACGGAGAGCCCTCACGAAACTTCGAAAAAATAAGAAATTAGTAATTAAACCAGCCGACAAAGGTGGGTCGGTAGTTGTTCTATCTCGGGATAATTATATAAAGGAAGCCATGAGACAACTCAGCAATACTAAACATTATAAGAAAATAGATTCACTTATTTGGCCTAGTAATATCGAAAAATTCAACAAGATCTTAAAATTTCTCCTCGACGAAGGTCACATTACCAAAAAACAATTGAAATATTTAACAGCTAAGCTCAGTGCTCAAACAAGACAATTTTATATCCTACCAAAGATCCACAAGGACCGTTCTTCAAGGACGGATGACTTAACTCCACCCGGGAGGCCAATTGTATCAGATTGCAATTCGGAATCTTATGCGATCTCGGAATTAATTGATTATCATCTGAAACCTATAGCAAATAGACGTCCGAGCTATCTAAAAAATACACAGGATTTCCTGTCAAAAATTTCGAAATTGAAAATATCGAAAAATGCAATTCTGGCTACTTTGGATATCGACAGTATGTATACGAACATTGATATTGATAAAGGTGTTAAATCAGTTAAAAATACATTTGAAAAATATCCGGATGCGAAACGCCCGGATGAACAAATTTTGGATCTTTTAGAGCTGAGCTTAAAAGGTAATAACTTTCAATTCAATGGGGAATATTTTCTACAAATAATGGGTTGTCCTTTGGGCAAAAGATTCAGTCCTAATTTTGCAATCATTTATGTAGCGGAATGGGAGGAAAATGCCTAAAGCAAATGTGCAAAGCATCCTCTCGTATATCTCAGGTATTTAGATGACATTTTTATTATTTGGGAACATTCAAAAGAAGATTTTGATGAATTTTTAGAAATTTTGAACAATCACGATCCAAATATTAAATTGAAAGCTACTATCAGTGAAAATTCTGTTGATTTTCTCGATGTGACCGTGTATAAAGGCAAGCAATTTCAGGCGTCCGGTCATTTAGATTATAAAGTATATTTTAAACCAACTGATTCACATCAATTGTTGCACACAAAATCATTTCATCCTCAACATACATTTAAAGGTATCATCAAATCACAGCTCATTCGTTTCCACCGCAATTCAAGTGATAAGGTAAATTTCAATGAGGCTTGTTCTACTCTATTTGGCGCCGTCAGATCGAGAGGGTACTCGCTGCGCCTTTTGCGTAGTCTGAAATCCCAAACCCTGAAAAAGCTCGAAAGTCCAGCTGAAACTACCGATTTCGAACCACTGAAGATTGAATACAACAGACCGTTGCAAAATGGTAGTGGCGCGGTATTTAATTGCAAAAAGCCTCGTTGTAGACTGCATACTTTTATGCCTGATCAGAAAGAGGAATTTTCCTCCGAACAAACGAAAAATCATTATCAGATCCGTAACCCCCTCCATTGTGATTCACCAAACATTATTTACCTTATCACTCTTAAGCGATGTCGGAAACAGTATGTTGGTCAAAGTCAAAATCCTTTTCGAGGACGTGCTACTAGACACAAACAGGATATAAAACATAATGCTGATGCCCCAGTAGCACAACATTTTAACCTTCCTGGCCATTCTTTGGACGATTTCGAAATCCATCCTATTGAACAACCACCAATTAAAGACACATTAGAAGAAACGGATGAATTTAGAAAAAAACGTGAAGCTTTTTGGATCAATACGCTTCAAACCCTCTGGCCATTTGGTATGAACATATCAGAGGGCGAATGCGAAAGGAGGTCCATCATTCCTTTCACTTTAACGTACAACAGAATGAATATCGAAATAGCAAAAATGTTAAAAGATGAATTCAATTTTACCAATGCTAAATTAAATGAACCTTTGAATCTTCGACCTGTCATCGCCTATAAGAAAAACAAAAGCTTGCGTAACATCCTTGTAAGGACTAAATTAGAGCCCATCAATGAATAACATCAATTATTGCCAGTCAGTTTAACCAGTTCCTAAGCTCATCACTTAGTTTAAATCAATTTTGTGTAATCTTTTGTCATGTTTGAAACCCATCAGGGTTCAGTAAATGAAAACAATTTTTCGGCGGCATATTAAAAGAAAAACACGTTTCAGTATGAAATGTCTGTGCCAGTGCGATTTTTTAACCTCAAACACACACAGGCGAGTGCCAGAGTTCATATATGCCCAAAAACAAAATAGGTTCTAAGTTCAATCATGTGTATGTATTTCCTAAATAAAATTATTATTTATTTATATATTTATATATTTATTTATTGATTATTTTTAATTATTTTTAATTTTTTATTTATTTTTATTTATTTATTTATTTATTTATTTATTTGATTCATTTATTTAAATTATTATTTTAATTTTATTTTTAATTTTTCATACCTTTCACACAATGCAAAGGTTCAGAAGGTAAAACACACAATTTCTACGTGGTGTAAAATATTTTCCGTCATAAACCTCCGTCGGGGGATATTCATTCCAGCTCATAACATTCGTGAGGCATCATGATCTTTGGCGTTATTTTTTCATTTATTTCTTTAGTCTCAATATATTTTATCAAACCATTTTTTCATATTATTTTCACATACTTCTGAAGCCAGTAAAGCAAACCGCTCCCGATTGGTTTTACTTAAATCAAAGCCAACCAATAGGGTTTCATGGGGTCAGTAAAGCAAACCACTCACTGACTGATTAAAATTCAATGGAAGCCAATCAATAGGGCTTCATCTAATTTGTTTGGACGACACAAACTGAGTTGTGAAAAACAAACTTGGGACATCTCAGATTGAAAAGAATTAATTAGATGAGTGACATTTGTCAGCTTGTTACCGAGTTTAATTATGTATTGAGCTGTGAAAAACACCCCCAACCCACATATGGATATATACCATGCATGTCCTCCCAAAGTTGGAATCATTTTCCTCAAAGTCTCTTTGAAAAAGCCAAACCAAGCGAAACGCGTCGAGACAGACGGATTATTTTCTACCTTTGCTGAAGACTGCAACCAATCCAGGTATCTTCTTTAATAGGTAATATCTAATTTTCCAATTTTATTTATTTCATCACTTTTATATTTTAATTATACTTACTTCAACTACTTTCTTTAACAATGGCAAGAAAAGGGCAGAGGCATCTGAGGCAGAGAGTTGCCCAGTCCGGAACTGGCCAGGAACAATCGTTCCAGGCTTATTCTAGGCTGGTCAAGGCTTTGTTTCAGGTGCTTCAATGTTTGAACCACATTGGGCTATTAGAGCACCATTTGGCAAATCGGGATTTCCCGAAACAGCTGGAGAAGAAAGTAGATGAGTTAGGTGGCTTTCTAAAGCCAGCTCTTCCCACCCACACATTTTTTCTGTTTTTCGACAGATTAGTGTGGGATGGGCCAATCAAACTTTAAATGCTTTAGTAGAGCATTATAAGGTAAAATTAAACCAGTTGAAGTCTAAGATAACTTTGGCTATGCGACCACCTCCTGGACTCGAAAAAATAGACTTCAACAGCGCTTCGGCGCGTGCCTTGATCTGGGCTAAAAAGAACTTTAAAAATAAGTTGACAGATAAGACTATGTCGGCCTATGAGTCTTACATTTGGGAACTTCGCCCAGCGTCTGGAGTAAAGAACAATACGGGAGGGAGCAAGCAAACTCCGGCCCGTGTTGTCCCTCTACCCCAACGCGAAAAGCAAAACAAGAAAAGATCAAGGCAAAGCTCTTCTCCCTCTTCTTTTCCTTCTACTTCTTCTTTCTCTCAGAGTAAGCGCCTCAATTTGCAAACATCTCCGGTCCATATTGTGACTGAAGATGCTCGCAAATTGAGTAACGCTGTCTCGCCTCGTCTTGCTCCTCTACCTCCTACTCCTCCTCAGCCTTTCTTCTCTGGTTCTCCTAGTGCTCTCACTAGAACTCCTCCTCCTTCTTCTGTTTCTTCTCCTGCTTCTGTTTCCTCTCCTGTTTCTGTTTCTTCTCCCCCTTCTCTTGCCTCTAGTGTGGTTCAACCAGGTATATCGTACTCAGAGAAAGTCAAATCACCGAGCCGCAACTCGGGCCGCTCATTTGATTCTAAATTCTCCCAGTTTCGGCATAAAAGCGGAGTTAATTTTGACAAAAGGAATTGGCGCCTCCCCGATGTTTGTAAAAACATCCTTATCATTGGAAGTTCAAATTTAGGACGCATTGATCGAAATCCCCATCCAGACATCCAGGTGGAGTGTTACCCCGGCGCCAAATTCAATCATCTGTGCTCTATGTTTAAAGGGCACAGGGGCCAGTCCAGTCCCCAAAAAATATTATTAAATATTGGCGTGAATTCTCGAAACGATAATTCTGATCTCGTAGTTAAGCAGTTGCGGAATATGCTTAGCGATATCAGGGTCAAGTTTAGATCAGCAAAACTTTATTTCGCTGAACTAAACTTTTCGCAAAAACTCCCTCAGGCTGAGAGGAGAACCCTGAGCATCATCAACGAAACCATTCGGAAAGTGAAGGATGTTAACGTGATACCAAAAATTGATGACGCGAACTTTGATGTTGCTCAGGATTTAATCCATTGGACCACGAGAAGCGCCAATATTATGTACGATCACTGGTTGAACCACCTAAATTTAAACTAAGTAAAGGCAAAGGTAACAGCCGCCTAACAGATGTGGGATTAGGAACTAATGTGGTTAACCTGTCTGGCACCAATGACCTAACAACTCAAGAGAAATCTCTTTTAGATCGCGGTTTAACTTTTGTACCAACACCAAAGCCAAAAACTGATAACCAAACAAATTTACCATCATACAACTGTAATTTTCTTAGGCAAATGAAATTGGCCGACCGCTTTAGAAACTACAGCAGTCGGAAACTTCCTTTTACAGAATCATCTGGTTGGTCACCTCCAGATAGTGAAGTAGACCCCGAAATTATTGAGGCTAGCAAACGAATCATCCAAAAGGTGTTCAGCATGAACATACTCTCCGATAAAGACAATTTAACAGCTGGTGAACGGAGAGCCCTCACGAAACTTCGAAAAAATAAGAAATTAGTAATTAAACCAGCCGACAAAGGTGGGTCGGTAGTTGTTCTATCTCGGGATAATTATATAAAGGAAGCCATGAGACAACTCAGCAATACTAAACAATATAAGAAAATAGATTCACTTATTTGGCCTAGTAATATCGAAAAATTCAACAAGATCTTAAAATTTCTCCTCGACGAAGGTCACATTACCAAAAAACAATTGAAATATTTAACAGCTAAGCTCAGTGCTCAAACAAGACAATTTTATATCCTACCAAAGATCCACAAGGACCGTTCTTCAAGGACGGATGACTTAACTCCACCCGGGAGGCCAATTGTATCAGATTGCAATTCGGAATCTTATGCGATCTCGGAATTAATTGATTATCATCTGAAACCTATAGCAAATAGACGTCCGAGCTATCTAAAAAATACACAGGATTTCCTGTCAAAAATTTCGAAATTGAAAATATCGAAAAATGCAATTCTGGCTACTTTGGATATCGACAGTATGTATACGAACATTGATATTGATAAAGGTGTTAAATCAGTTAAAAATACATTTGAAAAATATCCGGATGCGAAACGCCCGGATGAACAAATTTTGGATCTTTTAGAGCTGAGCTTAAAAGGTAATAACTTTCAATTCAATGGGGAATATTTTCTACAAATAATGGGTTGTCCTTTGGGCAAAAGATTCAGTCCTAATTTTGCAAGCATTTATGTAGCGGAATGGGAGGAAAATGCCTTAAGCAAATGTGCAAAGCATCCTCTCGTATATCTCAGGTATTTAGATGACATTTTTATTATTTGGGAACATTCAAAAGAAGATTTCGATGAATTTTTAGAAATTTTGAACAATCACGATCCAAATATTAAATTGAAAGCTACTATCAGTGAAAATTCTGTTGATTTTCTCGATGTGACCGTGTATAAAGGCAAGCAATTTCAGGCGTCCGGTCATTTAGATTATAAAGTATATTTTAAACCAACTGATTCACATCAATTGTTGCACACAAAATCATTTCATCCTCAACATACATTTAAAGGTATCATCAAATCACAGCTCATTCGTTTCCACCGCAATTCAAGTGATAAGGTAAATTTCAATGAGGCTTGTTCTACTCTATTTGGCGCCGTCAGATCGAGAGGGTACTCGCTGCGCCTTTTGCGTAGTCTGAAATCCCAAACCCTGAAAAAGCTCGAAAGTCCAGCTGAAACTACCGATTTCGAACCACTGAAGATTGAATACAACAGACCGTTGCAAAATGGTAGTGGCGCGGTATTTAATTGCAAAAAGCCTCGTTGTAGACTGCATACTTTTATGCCTGATCAGAAAGAGGAATTTTCCTCCGAACAAACGAAAAATCATTATCAGATCCGTAACCCCCTCCATTGTGATTCACCAAACATTATTTACCTTATCACTTGTAAGCGATGTCGGAAACAGTATGTTGGTCAAAGTCAAAATCCTTTTCGAGGACGTGCTACTAGACACAAACAGGATATAAAACATAATGCTGATGCCCCAGTAGCACAACATTTTAACCTTCCTGGCCATTCTTTGGACGATTTCGAAATCCATCCTATTGAACAACCACCAATTAAAGACACATTAGAAGAAACGGATGAATTTAGAAAAAAACGTGAAGCTTTTTGGATCAATACGCTTCAAACCCTCTGGCCATTTGGTATGAACATATCAGAGGGCAAATGCGAAAGGAGGTCCATCATTCCTTTCACTTTAACGTACAACAGAATGAATATCGAAATAGCAAAAATGTTAAAAGATGAATTCAATTTTACCAATGCTAAATTAAATGAACCTTTGAATCTTCGACCTGTCATCGCCTATAAGAAAAACAAAAGCTTGCGTAACATCCTTGTAAGGACTAAATTAGAGCCCATCAATGAATAACATCAATTATTGCCAGTCAGTTTAACCAGTTCGGAAGCTCATCACTTAGTTTATATCAATTTTGTGTAATTTTTTGTCATGTTTGAAACCCTTCAGGGTTCAGTAAATGAAAACAATTTTTCGGCGGCATATTAAAAGAAAAAAACGTTTCAGTATGAAATGTCTGTGCCAGTGCGATTTTTTAACCTCAAACACACACAGGCGAGTGCCAGAGTTCATATATGCCCAAAAACAAAATAGGTTCTAAGTTCAATCATGTGTATGTATTTCCTAAATAAAATTATTATTTATTTATATATTTATATATTTATTTATTGATTATTTTTAATTATTTTTAATTTTTTATTAATTTTTATTTATTTATTTATTTATTTATTTATTTGATTCATTTATTTAAATTATTATTTTAATTTTATTTTTAATTTTTCATACCTTTCACACAATGCAGAGGTTCAGAAGGTAAAACACACAATTTCTACGTGGTGTAAAATATTTTCCGTCATAAACCTCCGTCGGGGGATATTCATTCCAGCTGATAACATTCGTGAGGCATCATGATCTTTGGCGTTATTTTTTCATTTATTTCTTTAGTCTCAATATATTTTATCAAACCATTTTTTCATATTATTTTCACATACTTCTGAAGCCAGTAAAGCAAACCGCTCCCGATTGGTTTTACTTAAATCAAAGCCAACCAATAGGGTTTCATGGGGTCAGTAAAGCAAACCACTCACTGACTGATTAAAATTCAATGGAAGCCAATCAATAGGGCTTCATCTAATTTGTTTGGACGACACAAAATGAGTTGTGAAAAACAAACTTGGGACATCTCAGATTGAAAAGAATTAATTAGATGAGTGACATTTGTCAGCTTGTTACCGAGTTTAATTATGTACTGAGCTGTGAAAAACACCCCCAACCCACATATGGATATATACCATGCATGCCCTCCCAAAGTTGGAATCATTTTCAACAAAGTCTCTTTGAAAAAGCCAAACCAAGCGAAACGCGTCGAGGCAGACGGATTATTTTCTACCTTTGCTGAAGACTGCAACCAATCCAGGTATCTTCTTTAATAGGTAATATCTAATTTTCCAATTTTATTTATTTCATCACTTTTATATTTTAATTATACTTACTTCAACTACTTTCTTTAACAATGGCAAGAAAAGGGCAGAGGCATCTGAGGCAGAGAGTTGCCCAGTCCGGAACTGGCCAGGAACAATCGTTCCAGGCTTATTCTAGGCTGGTCAAGGCTTTGTTTCAGGTGCTTCAATGTTTGCACCACATTGGGCTATTAGAGCACCATTTGGCAAATCGGGATTTCCCGAAACAGCTGGAGAAGAAAGTAGATGAGTTAGGTGGCTTTCTAAAGCCAGCTCTTCCCACCCACACATTTTTTCTGTTTTTCGACAGATTAGTGTGGGATGGGCCAATCAAACTTTAAATGCTTTAGTTGAGCATTATAAGGTAAATTTAAACCAGTTGAAGTCTAAGATTACTTTGGCTATGCGACCACCTCCTGGACTCGAAAAAATAGACTTCAACAGCGCTTCGGCGCGTGCCTTGATCTGGGCTAAAAAGAACTTTAAAAATAAGTTGACAGATAAGACTATTTCGGCCTATGAGTCTTACATTTGGGAACTTCGCCCAGCGTCTGGAGTAAAGAACAATACGGGAGGGAGCAAGCAAACTCCGGCCCGTGTTGTCCCTCTACCCCAACGCGAAAAGCAAAACAAGAAAAGATCAAGGCAAAGCACTTCTCCCTCTTCTTTTCCTTCTACTTGTTCTTTCTCTCAGAGTAAGCGCCTCAATTTGCAAACATCTCCGGTCCATATTGTGACTGAAGATGCTCGCAAATTGAGTAACGCTGTCTCGCCTCGTCTTGCTCCTCTACCTCCTACTCCTCCTCAGCCTTTCTTCTCTGGTTCTCCTAGTGCTCTCACTAGAACTCCTCCTCCTCCTTCTGTTTCTTCTCCTGCTTCTGTTTCCTCTCCTGTTTCTGTTTCTTCTCCCCCTTCTCTTGCCTCTCCCCCTTCTCTTGCCTCTAGTGTGGTTCAACCAGGTATATCGTACTCAGAGAAAGTCAAATCACCGAGCCGCAACTCGGGCCGCTCATTTGATTCTAAATTCTCCCAGTTTCGGCATAAAAGCGGAGTTAATTTTGACAAAAGGATTTGGCGCCTCCCCGATGTTTGTAAAAACATCCTTATGATTGGAAGTTCAAATTTAGGACGCATTGATCGAAATCCCCATCCAGACATCCAGGTGGAGTGTTACCCCGGCGCCAAATTCAATCATCTGCGCTCTATGTTTAAAGGGCACAGGGGCCAGTCCAGTCCCCCAAAAATATTATTAAATATTGGCGTGAATTCTCGAAACGATCATTCTGATCTCGTAGTTAAGCAGTTGCGGAATATGCTTAGCGATATCAGGGTCAAGTTTAGATCAGCAAAAATTTATTTCGCTGAACTAAACTTTTCGCAAAAACTCCCTCAGGCTGAGAGGAGAACCCTGAGCATCTTCAACGAAACCATTCGGAAAGTGAAGGACATTAACGTGATACTAAAAATTGATGACGCGAAGTTTGATGTTGCTCAGGATTTAATCCATTGGACCACGAGAACCGCCAATATTATGTACGATCACTGGTTGAACCACCTAAATTTAAACTAAGTAAAGGCAAAGGTAACAGCCGCCTACCAGATGTGGGATTAGGAACTAATGTGGTTAACCTGTCTGGCACCAATGACCTAACAACTCAAGAGAAATCTCTTTTAGATCGCGGTTTAACTTTTGTACCAACACCAAAGCCTAAAACTGATAACCAAACAAATTTACCATCATACAACTGTAATTTTCTTAGGCAAATGAAATTGGCCGACCGCTTTAGAAACTCCAGCGGTCATAAACTTCCTTTTACAGAATCATCTGGTTGGTCACCTCCAGATAGTGAAGTAGATCCCGAAATTATTGAGGCTAGCAAACGAATCATCCAAAAGGTGTTCAGCATGAACATACTCTCCGATAAAGACAATTTAACAGCTGGTGAACAGAGAGCCTTCACGAAACTCCGAAAAAATAAGAAATTAGTAATTAAACCAGCCGACAAAGGTGGGTCGGTAGTTGTTCTATCTCGGGATAATTATATAAAGGAAGCCATGAGACAACTCAGCAACACTAAACATTATAAGAAAATAGATTCACTTATTTGGCCTAGTAATATCGAAAAATTCAATAAGATCTTAAAATTTCTCCTCGACGAAGGTCATAATACCAAAAAACAATTGAAATATTTAACAGCTAAGCTCAGTGCTCAAACAAGACAATTTTATATCCTACCAAAGATCCACAAGGACCGTTCTTCATGGACGGATGACATAACTCCACCCGGGAGGCCAATTGTATCAGATTGTAATTCGGAATCTTATGCGATCTCGGAATTAATTGATTATCATCTGAAACCTATAGCAAATAGACATCCGAGCTATCTAAAAAATACACAGGATTTCCTGTCAAAAATTTCGAAATTGAAAATATCGAAAAATGCAATTCTGGCTACTTTGGATATCGACAGTATGTATACGAATATTGATATTGATAAAGGTGTTAAATCAGTTAAAAATGCATTTGAAAAATATCCGGATGCGAAACGCCCGGATGAACAAATTTTGGATCTTTTAGAGCTGAGCTTAAAAGGTAATGACTTTCACTTCAATGGAGAATATTTTCTACAAATAATGGGTTGTCCTATGGGCAAAAGATTCAGTCCTAATTTTGCAATCATTTATGTAGCGGAATGGGAGGAAAATGGCTTAAGCAAATGTGCAAAGCATCCTCTCGTATATCTCAGGTATTTATATGTTCCCAAATTTTTATTATTTGGGAACATTCAAGAGAAGATTTTGATGAATTTTTAGAAATTTTGAACAATCACGATCCAAATATTAAATTGAAAGCTACTATCAGTGAAAATTCTGTTGATTTTCTCGATGTGACCGTGTATAAAGGCAAGCAATTTCAGGCGTCCGGTCATTTAGATTATAAAGTATATTTTAAACCAACTGATTCACATCAATTGTTGCACACAAAATCATTTCATCCTCAACATACATTTAAAGGTATCATCAAATCACAGCTCATTCGTTTCCACCGCAATTCAAGTGATAAGGTAAATTTCAATGAGGCTTGTTCTACTCTACTTGGCGCCCTCAGATCGAGAGGGTACTCGCTGTGCCTTTTGCGTAGCCTGAAATCCCAAACCCTGAAAAAGCTCGAAAGTCCAGCTGAAACTACCGATTTCGAACCACTGAAGATTGAATACAACAGACCGTTGCAAAATGGTAGTGGCGCGGTATTTAATTACAAAAAGCCTCGTTGTAGACTGTATACTTTTATGCCTGATCAGAAAGAGGAATTTTCCTCCGAACAAACGAAAAATCATTATCAGATCCGTAACCCCCTCCATTGTGATTCACCAAACATTATTTACCTTATCACTTGTAAGCGATGTCGGAAACAGTATGATGGTCAAAGTCAAAATCCTTTCCGAGAACGTGCTACTAGACACAAACAGGATATAAAACATAATGCTGATGCCCCAGTAGCACAACATTTTAACCTTCCTGGCCATTCTTTGGACGATTTCGAAATCCACCCAATTGAACAACCACCAATTAAGGACACATTAGAAGAAACGGATGAATTTAGAAAAAAACGTGAAGCTTTTTGGATCAATACGCTTCAAACCCTATGGCCATTTGGTATGAACATATCAGAGGGCGAATGCGAAAGGAGGTCCATCATTCCTTTCACTTTAACGTACAACAGAATGAATATCGAAATAGCAAAAATATTAAAAGATGAATTCAATTTTACCAATGCTAAATTAAATGAACCTTTGAATCTTCGACCTGTCATCGCCTATAGGAAAAACAAAAGCTTGCGTAACATCCTTGTAAGGACTAAATTAGAGCCCATCAGTGAATAACATCAATTATTGCCAGTCAGTTTAACCAGTTCCTAAGCTCATCACTTAGTTTAAATCAATTTTATGTACTTTTTTGTCATGTTTGAAACCAATCAGGGTTCAGTAAATGAAAACAATTTTTCGGCGGCATATTAAAAGAAAAAAACGTTTCAGTATGAAATGTCTGTGCCAGTGCGATTTTTTAACCTCAAAAAAAAAACAAAAACAAAAACAAAAAACAAAAAACAAAAAACAAGAACAAAAAACAAAAACAAAAACAAAAACAAAAACAAAAAAACACACACACACACACACACACACACACACAGTCTTGTCTACCCTACATACCGAGGTATCCCATTGTTTGTCCTTTGTGTGGACTAACGGTTTCAACCTCGTTTTGCCGGTACAGTTCTGGGAAAACAACCGAGGTAAAGGGTTTCTTTTGTCTTTTGTACCTCGGTAAGGCGAAACACGCAAACTCTTTTGTCTAGTTACCTCGTCAAGTTGGTAAGACAAACGCACACACACACACACACACACACACACAGTCTTGTCTACCCTACATACCGAGGTACCCCATTGTTTGTCCTTTGTGTGGACTAACGGTTTCAACCTCGTTTTGCCGGTACAGTTCTGGGAAAACAACCGAGGTAAAGGGTTTCTTTTGTCTTTTGTACCTCGGTAAGGCGAAACACGCAAACTCTTTTGTCCAGTTACCTCGTCAAGTTGGTAAGACAAACGCACACACACACACACAGTCTTGTCTTCCCTACATACCGAGGTACCCCATTGTTTGTCCTTTGTGTGGACTAATGGTTTCAACCTCGTTTTGCCGGTACAGTTCTGGGAAAACAACCGAGGTAAAGGGTTTCTTTTGTCTTTTGTACCTCGGTAAGGCGAAACATGCAAACTCTTTTGCCTAGTTACCTCGTCAAGTTGGTAAGACAAACCCACACACACACACACACACACACACACACACACACACACACACAGTCTTGTTTTCCCTACATACCGAGGTACCCCATTGTCTGTCCTTTGTGTGGACTAACGGTTTCAACCTCGTTTTGCAGGTACAGTTCTGGGAAAACAACCGAGGTAAAGGGTTTCTTTTGTCTTTTGTACCTCGATAAGGCGAAACACGCAAACTCTTTTGTCTAGTTACCTCGTCAAGTTGGTAAGACAAACGCAGTCTTGTCTACCCTACATACCGAGGTACCCCATTGTTTGTCCTTTGTGTGGACTAACGGTTTCAACCTCGTTTTGCCGGTACAGTTCTGGGAAAACAACCGAGGTAAAGGGTTTCTTTTGTCTTTTGTACCTCGGTAAGGCGAAACACGCAAACTCTTTTGTCCAGTTACCTCGTCAAGTTGGTAAGACAAACGCACACACACACACACAGTCTTGTCTTCCCTACATACCGAGGTACCCCATTGTTTGTCCTTTGTGTGGACTAATGGTTTCAACCTCGTTTTGCCGGTACAGTTCTGGGAAAACAACCGAGGTAAAGGGTTTCTTTTGTCTTTTGTACCTCGGTAAGGCAAAATACGCAAACTCTTCTGTCTAATTACCTCGTTAAGTTGGTAAGACAAACCCACACACACACACACACACACACACACACACACACACACACACACACACACACACACACACACAGTCTTGTCTACCCTACATACCGAGGTACCCCATTGTTTGTCCTTTGTGTGGACTAACGGTTTCTACCTCGTTTTGCCGGTACAATTCTGGGAAAACAACCGAGGTAAAGGGTTTCTTTTGTCTTTTGTACCTCGGTAATGCGAAACACGCAAACTCTTTTGTCTAGTTACCTCGTCAAGTTGGTAAGACAAACCCATACACACACACACACACACACACACACACACACAGTCTTGTCTACCCTACATACCGAGGTACCCCATTGTTTGTCCTTTGTGTGAACTAACGGTTTCTACCTCGTTTTGCCGGTACATTTCTGGGAAAACAACCGAGGTAAAGGGTTTCTTTTGTCTTTTGTACCTCGGTAAGGCGAAACACGCAAACTCTTTTGTCTAGTTACCTCGTCAAGTTGGTAAGACAAACACACACACACACACACACACACACACATACACACACACAGTCTTGTCTTCCCTACATACCGAGGTACCCCATTGTTTGTCCTTTGTGTGGACTAACGGTTTCAACCTCGATTTGCCGGTACAGTTCTGGGAAAACAACCGAGGTAAAGGGTTTCTTTTGTCTTTTGTACCTCGGTAAGGCGAAACACGCAAACTCTTTTGTCTAGTTACCTCATCAAGTTGGTAAGACAAACCCACACACACACACACAGTCTTGTCTACCCCACATACCGAGGTACCCCATTGTTTGTCCTTTGTGTGGACTAACGGTTTCTACCTCGTTTTGCCGGTACAGTTCTGGGAAAACAACCGAGGTAAAGGGTTTCTTTTGTCTTTTGTACGCCTAACAGATGTGGGATTAGGAACTAATGTGGTTAACCTGTCTGGCACCAATGACCTAACAACCCAAGAGAAATCGCTTTTAGATCGCGGTTTAACTTTTGTACCAGCGCCAAAGCCTAAAACTGATAACCAAACAAATTTACCATCATACAACTGTAATTTTCTTAGGCAAATGAAATTAGCCGACCGCTTTAGAAACTCCAGCGGTCGGAAACTTCCTTTTACAGAATCATCTGGTTGGTCACCTCCAGATAGTGAAGTAGATCCCGAAATTATTGAGGCTAGCAAACGAATCATCCAAAAGGTGTTCAGCATGAACATACTCTCCGATAAAGACAATTTAACTGCCGGTGAACGGAGAGCCCTCACGAAACTTCGAAAAAATAAGAAATTAGTAATTAAACCAGGCGACAAAGGTGGGTCGGTAGTTGTTCTATCTCGGGATAATTATATAAAGGAAGCCATGAGACAACTCAGCAATACTAAACATTATAAGAATATAGATTCACTTATTTGGCCTAGTAATATCGAAAAATTCAATAAGATCTTAAAATTTCTCCTCGACGAAGGTCACATTACCAAAAAACAATTGAAATATTTAACAGCTAAACTCAGTGCTCAAACAAGACAATTTTATATCCTACCAAAGATCCACAAGGACCGTTCTTCATGGACGGATGACTTAACTCCACCCGGGAGGCCAATTGTATCAGATTGTAATTCGGAATCTTATGCAATCTCGGAATTAATTGATTATCATCTGAAACCTATAGCAAATAGACATCTGGGCTATCTAAAAAATACACAGGATTTCCTGTCAAAAATTTCGAAATTGAAAATATCGAAAAATGCAATTCTGGCTACTTTGGATATCGACAGTATGTATACGAACATTGATATTGATAAAGGTGTTAAATCAGTTAAAAATGCATTTGAAAAATATCCGGATGCGAAACGCCCGGATGAACAAATTTTGGATCTTTTAGAGCTGAGCTTAAAAGGTAATGACTTTCAATTCAATGGAGAATATTTTCTACAAATAATGGGTTGTCCTATGGGCAAAAGATTCAGTCCTAATTTTGCAAGCATTTATGTAGCGGAATGGGAGGAAAATGCCTTAAGCAAATGTGCAAAGCATCCTCTCGTATATCTCAGGTATTTAGATGACATTTTTATTATTTGGGAACATTCAAAAGAAGATTTTGATGATTTTTTAGAAATTTTGAACAATCACGATCCAAATATTAAATTGAAAGCTACTATCAGTGAAAATTCTGTTGATTTTCTCGATGTGACCGTGTATAAAGGCAAGCAATTTCAGGCGTCCGGTCATTTAGATTATAAAGTATATTTTAAACCAACTGATTCACATCAATTGTTGCACACAAAATCATTTCATCCTCAACATACATTTAAAGGTATCATCAAATCACAGCTCATTCGTTTCCGCCGCAATTCAAGTGATAAGGTAAATTTCAATGAGGCTTGTTCTACTCTATTTGGCGCCCTCAGATCGAGAGGGTACTCGCTGCGCCTTTTGCGAAGCCTGAAATCCCAAACCCTGAAAAAGCTCGAAAGTCCAGCTGAAACTACCGATTTCGAACCACTGAAGATTGAACACAACAGACCGTTGCAAAATAGTAGTGGCGCGGTATTTAATTGCAAAAAGCCTCGTTGTAGACTGCATACTTTTATGCCTGATCAGAAAGAGGAATTTTCCTCCGAACAAACGAAAAATCATTATCAGATCCGTAACCCCCTCCATTGTGATTCACCAAACATTATTTACCTTATCACTTGTAAGCGATGTCGGAAACAGTATGTTGGTCAAAGTCAAAATCCTTTCCGAGAACGTGCTACTAGACACAAACAGGATATAAAACATAATGCTGATGCCCCAGTAGCACAACATTTTAACCTTCCTGGCCATTCTTTGGACGATTTCGAAATCCACCCAATTGAACAACCACCAATTAAAGACACATTAGAAGAAACGGATGAATTTAGAAAAAAACGTGAAGCTTTTTGGATCAATACGCTTCAAACCCTCTGGCCATTTGGTATGAACATATCAGAGGGCGAATGCGAAAGGAGGTCCATCATTCCTTTCACTTTAACGTACAACAGAATGAATATCGAAATAGCAAAAATATTAAAAGATGAATTCAATTTTACCAATGCTAAATTAAATGAACCTTTGAATCTTCGACCTATCATCGCCTATAGGAAAAACAAAAGCTTGCGTAACATCCTTGTAAGGACTAAATTAGAGCCCATCAGTGAATAACATCAATTATTGCCAGTCAGTTTAACCAGTTCCTAAGCTCATCACTTAGTTTAAATCAATTTTATGTACTTTTTTGTCATGTTTGAAACCCATCAGGGTTCAGTAAATGAAAACAATTTTTCGGCGGCATATTAAAGGAAAAAAACGTTTCAGTATGAAATGTCTGTGCCAGTGCGATTTTTTAACCTCAAAAAAAAAAACAAAAACAAAAACAAAAAACAAAAAACAAAAAACAAAAAACAAAAACAAAAACAAAAACAAAAAAAACACACACACACACACACACACACACAGTCTTGTCTACCTTACATACCGAGGTATCCCATTGTTTGTCCGTTGTGTGGACTAACGGTTTCAACCTCGTTTTGCCGGTACAGTTCTGGGAAAACAACCGAGGTAAAGGGTTTCTTTTGTCTTTTGTACCTCGGTAAGGCGAAACACGCAAACTCTTTTGTCTAGTTACCTCGTCAAGTTGGTAAGACAAACGCACACACACACACACACACACACACAGTCTTGTCTACCCTACATACCGAGGTACCCCATTGTTTGTCCTTTGTGTGGACTAACGGTTTCAACCTCGTTTTGCCGGTACAGTTCTGGGAAAACAACCGAGGTAAAGGGTTTCTTTTGTCTTTTGTACCTCGGTAAGGTGAAACACGCAAACTCTTTTGTCCAGTTACCTCGTCAAGTTGGTAAGACAAACGCACACACACACACACACTCTTGTCTTCCCTACATACCGAGGTACCCCATTGTTTGTCCTTTGTGTGGACTAATGGTTTCAACCTCGTTTTGCCGGTACAGTTCTGGGAAAACAACCGAGGTAAAGGGTTTCTTTTGTCTTTTGTACCTCGGTAAGGCGAAACATGCAAACTCTTTTGTCTAGTTACCTCGTCAAGTTGGTTAGACAAACCCACACACACACACACACACACACACACACAGTCTTGTTTTCCCTACATACCTAGGTACCCCATTGTCTGTCCTTTGTGTGGACTAACGGTTTCAACCTCGTTTTGCAGGTACAGTTCTGGGAAAACAACCGAGGTAAAGGGTTTCTTTTGTCTTTTGTACCTCGATAAGGCGAAACACGCAAACTCTTTTGTCTAGTTACCTCGTCAAGTTGGTAAGACAAACGCAGTCTTGTCTACCCTACATATCGAGGTACCCCATTGTTTGTCCTTTGTGTGGACTAACGGTTTCTACCTCGTTTTGCCGGTACAGTTCTGGGAAAACAACCGAGGTAAAGGGTTTCTTTTGTCTTTTGTACCTCGGTAAGGCAAAACACGCAAACTCTTCTGTCTAATTACCTCGTCAAGTTGGTAAGACAAACCCACACACACACACACACACACACACACACACACACACACACACACACACACACACACACACACACACACACAGTCTTGTCTACCCTACATACCGAGGTACCCCATTGTTTGTCCTTTGTGTGGACTAACGGTTTCTACCTCGTTTTGCCGGTACAATTCTGGGAAAACAACCGAGGTAAAGGGTTTCTTTTGTCTTTTGTACCTCGGTAATGCAAAAAACGCAAACTCTTTTGTCTAGTTACCTCGTCAAGTTGGTAAGACAAACCCATACACACACACACACACACACACACACACACAGTCTTGTCTACCCTACATACCGAGGTACCCCATTGTTTGTCCTTTGTGTGAACTAACGGTTTCTACCTCGTTTTGCCGGTACATTTCTGGGAAAACAACCGAGGTAAAGGGTTTCTTTTGTCTTTTGTACCTCGGTAAGGCGAAACACGCAAACTCTTTTGTCTAGTTACCTCGTCAAGTTGGTAAGACAAACACACACACACACACTCACACACTCACACAGTCTTGTTTACCCTACATACCGAGGTACCTCATTGTTTGTCCTTTGTGTGGACTAAAGGTTTCTACCTCGTTTTGCCGGTACAGTTCTGGGAAAACAACCGAGGTAAAGGGTTTCTTTTGTCTTTTGTACCTCGGTAAGGCGAAACACGCAAACTCTTTTAGTCTAGTTACCTCGTCAAGTTGGTAAGACAAACCCCCACACACACACACACACACACACACACACACACACACACACAGTCTTGTCTTCCCTACATACCGAGGTACCCCATTGTTTGTCCTTTGTGTGGACTAACGGTTTCAACGTCGTTTTGCCGGTACAGTTCTGGGAAAACAACCGAGGTAAAGGGTTTCTTTTGTCTTTTGTACCTCAGTAAGGCGAAACACGCAAACTCTTTTGTCTAGTTACCTCGTCAAGTTGGTAAGACAAACCCACACACACACACAGAGTCTTGTCTACCCCACATACCGAGGTACCCCATTGTTTGTCCTTTGTGTGGACTAACGGTTTCTACCTCGTTTTGCCGGTACAGTTCTGGGAAAACAACCGAGGTAAAGGGTTTCTTTTGTCTTTTGTACGCCTAACAGATGTGGGATTAGGAACTAATGTGGTTAACCTGTCTGGCACCAATGACCTAACAACCCAAGAGAAATCGCTTTTAGATCGCGGTTTAACTTTTGTACCAGCACCAAAGCCTAAAACTGATAACCGAACAAATTTACCATCATACAACTGTAATTTTCTTAGGCAAATGAAATTAGCCGACCGCTTTAGAAACTCCAGCGGTCGGAAACTTCCTTTTACAGAATCATCTGGTTGGTCACCTCCAGATAGTGAAGTAGATCCCGAAATTATTGAGGCTAGCAAACGAATCATCCAAAAGGTGTTCAGCATGAACATACTCTCCGATAAAGACAATTTAACAGCCGGTGAACGGAGAGCCCTCACGAAACTTCGAAAAAATAAGAAATTAGTAATTAAACCAGCCGACAAAGGTGGGTCGGCAGTTGTTCTATCTCGGGATAATTATATAAAGGAAGCCATGAGACAACTCAGCAATACTAAACATTATAAGAATATAGATTCACTTATTTGGCCTAGTAATATCGAAAAATTCAATAAGATCTTAAAATTTCTCCTCGACGAAGGTCACATTACCAAAAAACAATTGAAATATTTAACAGCTAAACTCAGTGCTCAAACAAGACAATTTTATATCCTACCAAAGATCCACAAGGACCGTTCTTCATGGACGGATGACTTAACTCCACCCGGGAGGCCAATTGTATCAGATTGTAATTCGGAATCTTATGCGATCTCGGAATTAATTGATTATCATCTGAAACCTATAGCAAATAGACATCCGAGCTATCTAAAAAATACACAGGATTTCCTGTCAAAAATTTCGAAATTGAAAATATCGAAAAATGCAATTCTGGCTACTTTGGATATCGACAGTATGTATACGAACATTGATATTGATAAAGGTGTTAAATCAGTTAAAAATGCATTTGAAAAATATCCGGATGCGAAACGCCCGGATGAACAAATTTTGGATCTTTTAGAGCTGAGCTTAAAAGGTAATGACTTTCAATTCAATGGAGAATATTTTCTACAAATAATGGGTTGTCCTATGGGCAAAAGATTCAGTCCTAATTTTGCAAGCATTTATGTAGCGGAATGGGAGGAAAATGCCTTAAGCAAATGTGCAAAGCATCCTCTCGTATATCTCAGGTATTTAGATGACATTTTTATTATTTGGGAACATTCAAAAGAAGATTTTGATGAATTTTTAGAAATTTTGAACAATCACGATCCAAATATTAAATTGAAAGCTACTATCAGTGAAAATTATGTTGATTTTCTCGATGTGACCGTGTATAAAGGCAAGCAATTTCAGGCGTCCGGTCATTTAGATTATAAAGTGTATTTTAAACCAACTGATTCACATCAATTGTTGCACACAAAATCATTTCATCCTAAACATACATTTAAAGGTATCGTCAAATCACAGCTCATTCGTTTCCACCGCAATTCAAGTGATAAGGTAAATTTCAATGAGGCTTGTTCTACTCTATTTGGCGCCCTCAGATCGAGAGGGTACTCGCTGCGCCTTTTGCATAGCCTGAAATCCCAAACCCTGAAAAAGCTCGAAAGTACTACTACCGATTTCGAACCACTGAAGATTGAACACAACAGACCGTTGCAAAATGGTAGTGGCGCGGTATTTAATTGCAAAAAGCCTCGTTGTAGACTGCATACTTTTATGCCTGACCAGAAAGAGGAATTTTCCTCCGAACAAACGAAAAATCATTATCAGATCCGTAACCCCCTCCATTGTGATTCACCAAACATTATTTACCTTATCACTTGTAGGCGATGTCGGAAACAGTATGTTGGTCAAAGTCAAAATCCTTTTCGAGAGCGTGCTACTAGACACAAACAGGATATAAAACATAATGCTGATGCCCCAGTAGCACAACATTTTAAGCTTCCTGGCCATTTTTTGGACGATTTCGAAATCCATCCTATTGAACAACCGCCAATTAAAGACACATTAGAAGAAACGGATGAATTTAGAAAAAAACGTGAAGCTTTTTGGATCAATACGCTTCAAACCCTCTGGCCATTTGGTATGAACATATCAGAGGGCGAATGCGAAAGGAGGTCCATCATTCCTTTCACTTTAACGTACAACAGAATGAATATCGAAATAGCAAAAATGTTAAAAGATGAATTCAATTTTACCAATGCTAAATTAAATGAACCTTTGAATCTTCGACCTGTCCTCGCCTATAAGAAAAACAAAAGCTTGCGTAACATCCTTGTAAGGACTAAATTAGAGCCCATCAATGAATAACATCAATTATTGCCAGTCAGTTTAACCAGTTCCTAAGCTCATCACTGAGTTTAAATCAATTTTGTGTAATTTTTTGTCATGTTTGAAACCCATCAGGGTTCAGTAAATGGAAACAATTTTTCGGCGGCATATTAAAAGAAAAAAACGTTTCAGTAGGAAATGTCTGTGCCAGTGCGATTTTTTAAACCTCAAACACACACAGGCGAGTGCCAGAGTTCATATATGACCAAAATCAAAATAGGTTCCAATTTCAACCATGTTTATTTATTTCCTAAATAAAATCATTTATTTATTTATTTATTTATTTATTTATTTATTTATTTATTTATTTATTTATTTATTTACACTGTATTTTATTTTTAATTTTTAATTTTTTATTATTTATTTATTTTCACTGTATTTTATATTTAATTTTTCATACCTTTCACACAATGTAGAAGTTCAGAAGCTAAAACACACAATTTCTACGTTATGTAAAATATTTTCCGTCATAAACCTCCGTCGGGGGATATTCATTCCAACTGATAACATTCGTGAGGCATCATAATCTTTGGCGTTGTTTTTTTATTTATTTCTCCAGTCTCAATATATTTTGTAAAACCATTTTTCATATTATTTTCACACACTTCTGAAGCCAGTAAAGCAAACCGTTCCGATTGGTTATACTTAAATCAAAGCCAACCAATAGGGCTTCATGGGGTCAGTAAAGCAAACCACTCACTGACTGATTAAAAATCAGTGAAAGCCAGTCAATAGGGCTTCATCTAATTTGTTTGGACGACACAAACTGAGTTGTGAAAACAAACTTTGGACACTCAGGTTGAAAAGAATTATCTTGATGAGTGACATTTGTCAGCTTGTCACCGAGTTTAATTATGTCCTGAGCTGTGAAAAACACCCCAGCCCACATATGGATATATACCAGGCATATCCTCCCCAAGTTGGAATCATTTTCCTCAAAGTCTCCTTGAAGAAGCAAAAACAAGCGAAACGCGTCGAGACAGACGGATTATTTTCTACCTTTGCTGAAGACTGCAACCAATCCAGGTATCTTCTTTAATAGGTAATATCTAATTTTCCAATTTTATTTATTTCATCACTTTTATATTTTATTTATACTTAATCCAGCTACTTTCTTTAACAATGGCAAGAAAAGGGCAGAGGCATCAGAGACAGAGAGTTGCCCAGTCCGGAACTGGCCAGGAACTATCGTTCCAGGCTTATTCTAGGCTGGTCAAGGCTTTGTTTCAGGTGCTTCAATGTTTGCACCACATTGGGCTTTTAGAGCACCATTTGGCAAATCGGGATTTCCCGAAACAGCTGGAGAAGAAAGTAGATGAGTTAGGTGGCTTTTTAAAGCCAGCTCTTCCCACCCCACACATTTTTTCTGTTTTTCGACAGATTAGTGTGGGATGGGCCAATCAAACGTTAAATGCTTTAGTTGAGCATTATAAGATAAATTTAAACCAGTTGAAGTCTAAGATAACTTTGGCTATGCGACCACCTCCTGGACTCGAAAAAATAGACTTCAACAGCGCTTCGGCGCGTGCCTTGATCTGGGCTAAAAAGAACTTTAAAAATAAGTTGACAGATAAGACGATTTCGGCCTATGAGTCTTACATTTCGGAACTTCGCCCAGCGTCTGGAGTAAGGAACAATACGGGAGGGAGCAAGCAAACTCCGGCCCGTGTTGTCCCTCTACCCCAACGCGAAAAGCAAAATAAGAAAAGATCAAGGCAAAGCACTTCTCCCTCTTCTTTTCCTTCTACTTCTTCTTTCTCTCAGAGTAAGCGCCTCAATTTGCAAACATCTCCGGTCCATATTGTGACTGAAAATGCTCGCAAATTGAGTAACGCTGTCTCGCCTCGTCTTGCTCCTCTACCTCCTACTCCTCCTCAGCCTTTCTTCTCTGGTTCCCCTAGTGCTCTCTCTAGAACTCCTCCTCCTCCTTCTGTTTCCTCTCCTGCTTCTGTTTCCTCTCCTGCTTCTGTTTCTTCTCCCCCTTCCCCTGCCTCTAGTGTGGTTCAACCAGGTATATCGTACTCAGAGAAAGTCAAATCACCGAGCCGCAACTCGGGCCGCTCATTTGATTCTAAATTCTCCCAGTTTCGGCATAAAAGCGGAGTTAATTTTGACAAAAGGAATTGGCGCCTCCCCGATGTTTGTAAAAACATCCTTATGATTGGAAGTTCAAATTTAGGACGCATTGATCGAAATCCCCATCCGGACATCCAGGTGGAGTGTTACCCCGGCGCCAAATTCAATCATCTGCGCTCTATGTTTAAAGGGCACAGGGGCCAGTCCAGTCCCCAAAAAATATTATTAAATATTGGAGTGAATTCTCGAAACGATAATTCTGATCTCGTAGTTAAGCAGTTGCGGAATATGCTTAGCGATATCAGAGTCAAGTTTAGATCAGCAAAAATTTATTTCGCTGAACTAAACTTTTCGCAAAAACTCCCTCAGGCTGAGAGGAGAACCCTGAGCATCATCAACGAAACCATTCGGAAAGTGAAGGACGTTAACGTGATACCAAAAATTGATGACGCTAAGTTTGATGTTGCTCAGGATTTAATCCATTGGACTACGAGAACCGCCAATATTATGTACGATCACTGGTTGAACCACCTAAATTTAAACTAAGTAAAGGCAAAGGTAACAGCCGCCTAACAGATGTGGGATTAGGAACTAATGTGGTTAACCTGTCTGGCACCAATGACCTAACAACCCAAGAGAAATCTCTTTTAGATCGCGGTTTAACTTTTGTACCAGCACCAAAGCCTAAAACTGATAACCAAACAAATTTACCATCATACAACTGTAATTTTCTTAGGCAAATGATATTAGCCGACCGCTTTAGAAACTCCAGCGGTCGGAAACTTCCTTTTACAGAATCATCTGGTTGGTCACCTCCAGATAGTGAAGTAGATCCCGAAATTATTGAGGCTAGCAAACGAATCATCAAAAAGGTGTTCAGCATGAACATACTCTCCGATAAAGACAATTTAACAGCTGGTGAACGGAGAGCCCTCACGAAACTTCGAAAAAATAAGAAATTAGTAATTAAACCAGCCGACAAAGGTGGGTCGGTAGTTGTTCTATCTCGGGATAATTATATAAAGGAAGCCATGAGACAACTCAGCAATACTAAACATTATAAGAAAATAGATTCACTTATTTGGCCTAGTAATATCGAAAAATTCAATAAGATCTTAAAATTTCTCCTCGACGAAGGTCACATTACCAAAAAACAATTGAAATATTTAACAGCTAAGCTCAGTGCTCAAACAAGACAATTTTATATCCTACCAAAGATCCACATGGACCGTTCTTCATGGACGGATGACTTAACTCCACCCGGGAGGCCAATTGTATCAGATTGTAATTCGGAATCTTATGCGATCTCGGAATTAATTGATTATCATCTGAAACCTATAGCAAATAGACATCCGAGCTATCTAAAAAATACACAGGATTTCCTGTCAAAAATTTCGAAATTGAAAATATAGAAAAATGCAATTCTGGCTACTTTGGATATCGACAGTATGTATACGAACATTGATATTGATAAAGGTGTTAAATCAGTTAAAAATGCATTTGAAAAATATCCGGATGCGAAACGCCCGGATGAACAAATTTTGGATCTTTTAGAGCTGAGCTTAAAAGGTAATGACTTTCAATTCAATGGAGAATATTTTCTACAAATAATGGGTTGTCCTATGGGTAAAAGATTCAGTCCTAATTTTGCAAGCATTTATATAGCGGAATGGGAGGAAAATGCCTTAAGCAAATGTGCAAAGCATCCTCTCGTATATCTCAGGTATTTAAGAAGATTTTGATGATTTTTTAGAAATTTTGAACAATCACGATCCAAATATTAAATTGAAAGCTACTATCAGTGAAAATTATGTTGATTTTCTCGATGTGACCGTGTATAAAGGCAAGCAATTTCAGGCGTCCGGTCATTTAGATTATAAAGTGTATTTTAAACCAACTGATTCACATCAATTGTTGCACACAAAATCATTTCATCCTCAACATACATTTAAAGGTATCATCAAATCACAGCTCATTCGTTTCCGCCGCAATTCAAGTGATAAGGTAAATTTCAATGAGGCTTGTTCTACTCTATTTGGCGCCCTCAGATCGAGAGGGTACTCGCTGCGCCTCTTGCGAAGCCTAAAATCCCAAACCCTGAAAAAGCTCGAAAGTCCAGCTGAAACTACCGATTTCGAACCACTGAAGATTGAACACAACAGACCGTTGCAGAATGGTAGTGGCGCGGTATTTAATTGCAAAAAGCCTCGTTGTAGACTGTATACTTTTATGCCTGACCAGAAAGAGGAATTTTCCTCCGAACAAACGAAAAATCATTATCAGATCCGTAACCCCCGCCATTGTGATTCACCAAACATTATTTACCTTATCACTTGTAAGCGATGTCGGAAACAGTATGTTGGTCAAAGTCAAAATCCTTTTCGAGAACGTGCTACTAGACACAAACAGGATATAAAACATAATGCTGATGCCCCAGTAGCACAACATTTTAACCTTCCTGGCCATTCTTTGGACGATCTCGAAATCCATCCTATTGAACAACCACCAATTAAAGACACATTAGAAGAAACGGATGAATTTAGAAAAAAACGTGAAGCTTTTTGGATCAATACGCTTCAAACCCTCTGGCCATTTGGTATGAACATATCAGAGGGCGAATAGGAAAGGAGGTCCATCATTCCTTTCACTTTAACGTACAACAGAATGAATATCGAAATAGCAAAAATGTTAAAAGATGAATTCAATTTTACCAATGCTAAATTAAATGAACCTTTGAATCTTCGACCTGTCATCGCCTATAAGAAAAACAAAAGCTTGCGTAACATCCTTGTAAGGACTAAATTAGAGCCCATCAATGAATAACATCAATTTTTGCCAGTCAGTTTAACCAGTTCCTAAGCTCGTCACTTAGTTTAAATCAATTTTATGTAATTTTTTGTCATGTTTGAAACCCATCAGGGTTCAGTAAATGAAAACAAGTTTTCGGCGGCATATTAAAAGAAAAAAACGTTTCAGTAGGAAATGTCTGTGCCAGTGCGATTTTTTAACCTCAAACACACACACACACACACACACACACACACACACACACACACATTCTTGCCGATGGTGTAAAATGCGGACGCGATTTTCGTGTTCTTTTAGACCATCAACCGGGCTTCAAAACAACTTCCTCATTTCTGTTCGTATTTGAACCAAACTCTCAAAATAGGCTCATTATGCAACTTGATCCTTTATTTCTAAGAAGGATTCAGAATACACTCAAGGCTTTATGTCGATGTTCCACAAAGTTAAAGTTACATTCAATTCGGGGACACGGAGTGTATGCACTTCGTATGCACTCGGATTTAATGATACACATACACACATATTTTAGTTTTCTGCATGAAATAAAGGACGTTCCCTAAACCTACACGTCTTTGTTTTTACGCGTGATAAGTGGGACTATGCGGAATGGTGGATGTACATTC
The DNA here is from genome assembly GCA_031216915.1 of Pictodentalium vernedei. NCBI lineage: Eukaryota > Metazoa > Mollusca > Scaphopoda > Dentaliida > Dentaliidae > Pictodentalium > Pictodentalium vernedei. The sequence continues at coordinate 755,351,712 of CM062295.1, forward strand.
CTTGCATTTTTTTTCTAAGTGAAGTTACATGTGTTTGAATTCTAAAAAATCACGGTATTCAACAACGTGGGGCGGCAAAACAACACTACACGAAAATCGAGATTTATTTAGGTCCCCACAACCAACAACCCGCAAATACATAAGTCCAGCGGATTTTGTACCCAAACATTTGACCGTTTTGTATACACTAAATTCTATGCGTTTAACACTCATAACTTAAAAGTTTTGAACCCATGTTATTAGGATTTAAATGTTAAAAAAGACATGAATAAAACTACAAGTTCAAGTTCAAAATGACCAGAGTCTAAGACTGTCGGGCACACATTTGCCAAGTGAACACGGCGACCACGTGTTATAATTATTGACAGTGCTTTTGTTGTCGGTGAAAATGCATTCGTAGAACAGGGAACACAATATTTTACTCTCAGACCCCTCCCTCCTCCCTATCCCCTAAATCGATCTGAACTTGATTTAACGAAAGAGGTGCACTGGTGCAGTGCTTGCACTCTCATTTGGCTCTCGACAATGAAACAAAAACAGTATTTCTGTGGCACTCAATGTGAGACGTGCATTGACAGCATTGCGTCCTTGACACATTTATTAGTTGAATTTAGCTCCCATGATATGCACCACTTACTCAGATTCACTGCTGTTTGACTGCTGGTTTGTTGTTTGTGTGTTGGTGGTTAACGTCACATTTATGCACCGTGGCTAATCGTAACACAAAATGGAGATGAAGTCAAGTTTTGTCAATCGTTGATCCACATGTTGTCCATTTTAGAGGACTTTCACCCCAAGCATTGGTGACTGGATCCTATTTTACTAGTATAGCGGAACTGGTTCACTGGCACAGTAAACAAGTGCTGCTTACTTCCCGGGGTTCCCGCGGGGATTGACTGCTGGTAATTTCAAGTGTTTTAAATAAATCATCAAACTTTCGGCGTTCTGTCGACTCATTGTCACAACTTGTGCATTAGAAGAGCCAACAGTTTGAAGACGGAGTAAAGCATTGGCTTACTGAAATATACTAAATCAGATGCTCCTGTATTACGGTAGTGTATTTGCGGCATTTGCCCCCCCCCCCCCCCCCCCCCCATTCCCAATGGCTCAAATTCAGCGTCCAAGAGTGGGAGGGTGGGTGTGCATTTCGGTGGCCATTCAGAATTGAATGTAAGACACCTGTGCAAAGGCTGTGAACAATGGGGAGGTGTAGACCACTGGAAGGAAGTACATAGAGGGAATAAGTCCAAGGGAATACAACCATAGACCAGTCCAAAAATGGGGAAAGTCTGGAATAAGGGCGGTGTGCTGTTCATCTCTAAGGATGCCTTGCGGCACTAGTCTGACTGAGGTTGCAGTGGCGGCGGATCGTGCTCATAGGTCATAGTGGCGAGCTAGCGGCGCACCTTTGGCGCCGGGAACAGGCCACCAGAATCCCGGGTATTAGCCTTTCAAAGTTGTACAAAGAGTTGTATATAACCAGAATATATGCCAGATGGCGGAACTGTAACCTGGTCTTGATTTTATTGACGGAGTGTCCCCGGAGAGCTGAGCTCAGAATCCACCTGAGATATAGGAGCAAAGAAAGGAATCCACTGTTGTAATCTCGCTACAGAGCACCGCTCGGCGTTGTTACGCTACGCATAGGAGCGAGCTTTTCTTCTTGGTTACAGTCAGTCAGTCACACGATCCAAACTTACTGCTCTCCTAGACTCTTACCCTGCAGTCCCCTCCCCATGCCTCTATCCCAGTGCCCCAGAATGCCGTTGGGAATCGTTGGGAATTTCCTCATCAAAACGATGAAACACCATTAGTAATGATGTTTAAAAGTTTTGATACGACAATTCCTACCATTACTGGAAAAATCGAAAATCATATCGAATTTAGGTTTTTTGTCTAAAAAATCGAAATCCAAAATCGAACAGGAATTGGAAAATCGCCCATCTCTAGCACTGGAGGAAGTTTGAGTACCCGGTGAGAACCACCGAGCAACGACGAGCACCTGCTAGCACTCCAGCGTCATAAAACCAGACTGTACTACACACTACACAGCACAGGCAGGGTTAGATGAGTTGTGGTGGACAAACCTCAACTCAGTACGGGGCGATCTGTACACTGACCTTTACCGACCCAACTGTGGACATTTAACACAAATCTTTTCAGAGTTTTGGCAACTTCAGTTCGAATTAGTTGAATTATATCGGGCTTGATCTAAAATAAACTGTACACTTTGTCCACTACAAAAATAAACGGCGCGAGGGGAGAGGGGGGGGGGGGGGGGGTCGTAAACTTAGCTACGTTGGTTTCGATTCTTTTTGAAGGTGGAAAAATTGGAACTGATTTAGGTAAGTTTCTCAAAATGTGTTAGATGTCCCCAGTTGAATCTGTAGGGGTTGAGGTGTACAAAATTAATTCTACATTAAGACAAAAGTGAAAGAGCCTACGCTTAAACGTGTCAGTGTTAAGTGTCCCCAGTTTAGTCCGTAGAGGATGAGTTGTAGATCTGTTCTC